>OY776112.1:193307403-193522906 GCA_963675035.1 Allygus modestus | reverse complement strand
TTAAACAAGTTACTTACTGCACGTATAGACAGCACGTCAAGATCATCAGCAAAAAACATGTCCTGACTAAGAGGTTGGGGTGTTTGGTCACCATCTTGAGGAGTCGTCGATGACAGATCCTGAAAAAATTTATTAACTAAGTAAACTACTAAATTTATAGTGGGTAAATCTATAGTGTAATTGTTTGAGACTTTGATTACCTGATTATTGGGCGGGATGTTTTCATCTTGGTCGAAACCAATCACCAAGCGAAGGCAAACGAGAGCTAAAACTTGGAACAACATGATAACTAAAACAATCACTGCAGAATGCATAGTACCATAACACCGGGCCAGAGACCCGTATTTATACGCGATATCCCTTCCAACACCGGTGTAAACAGCCGACCAATCACAGCCCGCAGATTCCGTTAGCCACGCCCCCCCCCCACACTGTGCTCCTCTCTCAGTTAGCTGTGATGTCGCCTCCGAGCTTAACCAAACTTTGCTATCAGCAAATCTGTTTAGACCTCCCTAGACTTTTCCAAATTGAAAATTTAAACGCTCCGTATCTTATCAAATCATTAATAAAATTAGAGCATTACGATAGATGCTGGACACTTATACAATATTTTATCCGTAAATTTCTAAGATATGACCTATATGAGACTTGTCCAGAGTGCTACTTGGTAAGTAAATAGGTAATACAAGGTAATCAAATCCTTTATTAATTATTATTATTGTTGTTTTATTCTTGCTTTTATGTTACAGGACTCGTTTGAAACGAGGTATGAGAAGCTGGAGTCCTTGGGCTACAGCTCCAAAGAACCCCGACCCCCTCTGCAGAGATGCATCTCGTGTATGGAGCGGAAACGCATCAACCCTGTGTTTCCCGAATGCACCTGCCTCAACCTCATAGCAACTATGCCGGAAGAGGAGTGGACAGAGATGGTCTTAAAGCTATTGTGAGTACAATATATTTTAACTGTAGGTTTGTCCGTTAAAATGTCCTGTAGAAAAGCACTTAGCCGGTCGTTATGCGGGCGGTATGACGGTTAGGGCGCGCCCCTTGAGTTAGTCACCGGACCGCATCGCCGAGTCACGCTTGGCTCGGCCGCCCACAGTGTTTGTTTAGCGTCGTCTCAGTCTGCACCATGGATTCGCCGTGTACAGAGTCCACGGTGTTTTGTGGTAGTTTTGAGCCCTTTTTCAGATTCGGGTTTTGTAGTGACGGGCACTGTGTCGAAGTTACCCCACATTTTAGACTAACGTACCACTATTGTAATAATATTATATCGTGCGCTACTTTAGTCTACTCGTGGAAGCTTGACTACAAGTGCCTCGCGTGTGAGTACGGGTTCTCCACCGACTGGGTAATTTACACGTTATAAAGGTATGTTATTTTTTAAACTATAATTTTGAACGCTCGCGTTTCCACACCACGGTAAGCCTTTAGGCTAGGCCGTAGGAGCGTCGGCGCGTTCTTTTTGGTTACCCAGAGCTTCCCCTGGAGGCCTAACCTCTGGGGTGAGAGGCCCCAACCATCGCCTCTCACTGTGGTAGCCACTCCATAACAAAATGCTACCTCCTTTTTTATATTTTTGTTCTCTGTTTACCCCAATAGGCTATTTACTAAGACTGTGTCCTTTCATTTTAGCCTAGAAAATAGACAGAACTTTTTTTACTTTATATTTTTTTTGTCGCGCTTTTCAATCCGCTTTTCCCTGACAGTCGGAGGATTACAACAAACGGTTTCACGGTTTTTTAGGCCAACCTCCCCACACCCCTGGACTTACAAAGGGTTTAACCCTGCCTGATGAGTGAGCGACTGCCGGACCTTATTTTTTATTAGGCCCCACTCGAAAATATTTTTCGAGCGTAGTACTTTGCGGACTTCAAAGCGCAGTTTTCATTTTTATTTTTATGTATAATGCAAGCTACTGTAAAATCATCATCTATATACAAACTTTCATTTATTTCTTTAACATTAGGGTGAAATTCCCGAAGAAATTGAGCCTTTTCCAAACCTTTTGTGTAAATAGTTTCAAAAGGTTTACAGAGTGAGCTTAAAAGCTCCTCACTATACTCTACTTCGCCATCGTCCCACTTAATGTGGTGATAATGACGAGTCAGCCAGCGGGCTGTTCTTTTCATCTTGCTATTTAAACAATCAAAGCTGTATGGAGGTCGGAACACAATCTGTGTTCTATACGACCTCCCAACTATAGCAAGTTCTTTAATAATAAATCTATTTGTATTGCTTTTGAAGCCGTGGAATTGAACTATAGCTTCCATAATAAAATTTCCTGATATAAACGGTCGGCTACGTGAGGCGGTAATTGATCTGTACAGGTTTCAGCATCGGTTAAAACCTGATTAATATAAACCTGTATAATATCCTCAATATAAAATAATTGCAATACCTCGCGACCAATTAAAGGAATATTTTTTACAAGTTGATCCCACTCGTGACGGTTAAGAGCCAAGGAGTGTTCTCCATCAGAGACACAAACGTACTGATGCCCAAAAATATTGTTAACCTTTATGCTAGGCCCCGCGTCTATAGTTATGAAACACTGATAATTCCCCAATAAAGCCAAAGTTACTTCGTTAAACCTGTCAATTAGTTGACAGAAAGAATCGTAAGACCAAAACACAACACCTTTTCTCCCTTTAATCAATACACCCAGACTATTGTCTCGACTTTTAAAAATACCCGTCACAATACTTTTAGTTAATTCGGGGTCCAAGAAATGGACTGACTTTAAAAATACTCCAGTCATTAAATCTATTGGCTCTTTACATTTAGGAATGATTATAAATTCTTGCAAAGCCATATTTAATATTCGTCTTCTGAAGTCTCGCTATTATCAAAATCTGTACACCAATTAACAATAATGCTATCAGCCCCCGAGGGTAGTTGAAACTTTGCACTAGCGGTATTAAATACACAACAGTCTAAGTAATCCGTTTTGATTAAAAGCCCGTCTTTAAAGTATTCAATCTTAACACAACCGTTGTAACCCATGTTTACCCAACGAGTTCAAGAAAGAGACTGATTAATTATCTCTTTTGGACATATAAATGTATCTTTTACCCCCACCCCTTTGATTAAAATATGAGTCACGTGACCCTCAGGGTCCACTGTTTAAAAATTACTCGGGAAATCTTTTCTTCTGTTAATTTGATACGTCTCAAAAACCTGGCTCGGTCCCGTGCCATGAGTTCCCAATCTGATTTCCTGTCTTCTTCTGGCAAACTGTATATTTCTGTAACTACCGGGTTGGAAAAACTAACTCGAGATTTTCCTGACATCTCCCGTTATAGGCTTATAGGAATAATGTATATCATGTAGTAAAAGGCAGTATGCCCAAGTATTACCTGGAAAGGCCCTTTTTGTTGTAATTTCGAGCCTTACGTCTACAGGCCCTGTTTTAATAGTATCGTCCTGTTTTGAACAGTCAATTACATACAGAGGACACTTTGCTTTAAAATCGTCAAAATTTAATATAGGCGAACCGATTCTTCCATAATACGAGTTTTGGAAGGCAGCAAACATATCATACATTAAAGTAATATTTCCTCGAAGGTTATCGTACGGGTAAAAGTTTGAGTTTAAATAAAGTTTTACATCAGTTAGGTTGCAGGCATCAAATTGTGACATGTCCTTTGTTAAGTCGTTTTTTCTGTCTGTTTGAAAGGCGAGTACGATATACCTGGGCTTTTCTGTCTGAGTAGACGTTTTCAGTGTCCAGGAGAATGTCTCCGTACTCGGCAGGTTCGGGTATTCAATCATGTCCCACTGGCGGAAGGGAACATGTATTGCAGGGTCTTTCTCTATATATTTGTACAGTTTTAATTTTTGAGCGTCATTGATTGTTATGTGAGGTATACGCCAATAAATTTTTTCTAATGTTAAATCTAAAGTACCGGCGTTCGCTAACTTTACAGCGTTAATATCTGAAGCCGAGCGTAAAAGTATCAATTCCTGTTTTACGTTCACTAGCACCTTTTTGTAATCTTCGGCAGACCCTAACAAATGTTTTAATGGGATCGAATATACAAAATCTGTTACTTTTTCAGAATTACCAGGGCCTAGCCAGCAGGCGTTTTTAAAAGTATTTTTTTCTTCCTCGCGAATGGACAGGATATTCCTTAAAGTTGTAGTAATACCAACATTTCTCGTTCTGTCAATCTCCTTGCCACAAATCTCGTACCGGATTTCTTCAAACATAAAGGCCACTGCGTTATTTACAAAGGAAACATCCTGAGGAGTCCCGTCCGTCTTTTTAGCGCTGACTTTACCGTGAATTACAATAAAGCTTTCAAAAGGCGATTACTTTAAAACCGATAGAACGAAGAAACGATATGTTTTTACACGTTAACACCTTGGCTTTCTGAACACTACTGACCGACTGCCCCGTAGGCATTCCCCTAAATAGTAGCCCCATTACTCTGTCTTAAATGTAGTCTAATCGAGATTCTTTCTCCGCGAAAGTTAACAAGATTACCGTCCTGGTCTTTTATGGACACTGTTAAGGTATTGATCCTTTGACTGATTACCGGTAAGTAAATCACGTTTCTCGGGAGCTCAACTATTTTATACCCCGGTGGTTCGGCCGGGTAAAACTCGTGTATCACATGACCCTCGACTCCGTTTAGGTACGACCCGCGTGTGACATTACATTCGACCCGTATTGAATTAACTTTAATTATATCCACAGGCAGTTCAGAAACATGATGTTTATTAGCCTCGTATATTTGTTTTTTGTAGCCCAAGAGTGTTCCCAATGAATGTTCTTTAGTAAAGTCAACTTTTTCAGAGCAAAATATTGTAACTTTTAAAGTGTTATTATTTGGCTTTAACGTAAATGTTACTTTTTTCTTCGGCAGTTGAGACTGTATGTATTTTTCAATGTCCTCGATCTCGTAAGAGCCCTCAGGAATTGTAATACTTTTATCATCACCGTAGTAAAACTTATCATTAATGCCTTTCTCAATGTTTGGTATAGAATTATAAGTGGTCAGTTCAATTAAACCAAGTTCCCATTCACCCTTGCTAACATCTATGGGAAATGCTAGCTCGTGGGATAGAACACTAGTTGATCCCGTGAGACAAAACATTATAATTACAGAGAAACTTTAAACAAAGATGTCCGCAAACAACTGAGTCAAAAGTCTGTTGTCTTTCGTAATTATAGTAAAGTTCACAGCCCGCCAAGTATCGTGAGATTTCTGGTGGTGGTCTTAGGTTTCCAAAACTGTCATAATAATAGGCTTTCTTATTAATCTTTTTATAACAAACCCAGTGGGTACCTTGATTAGCTGTACTGTCCAGGTTAACTATAGCAGATTCACATTTTTTGGGGCGTTTCGGTAAACTGTCCCTCATGTAAACCCCTCTAAAGTTAGGAATCTTTAATAACCTCGCGTATTTGATTAAATCGTAATTTGTTAGCGGTTTTACAGGTATCGAGATGCTTTTTTTTCGTTCGCCTTTTTCTCCCCTTACCTGCACCTCTCTTACTACCCGCACCATCCTTCCTATAAGGCCTAAGATACAACCCTCTGCCCCGAGGACGTTTAACGGGGCGTTTCTTTTTACGGCCTCCCCCCAATTTTGATTTTGCTTTCATGGCCGTGGTGACTGCCCAAGCAGCGGCTTTCTCACCAACACTGGCGTTACTAGACTTGAATCTTTGCCAAGCGCGTTCCGCCAACTCTTTGTCAGCTTGCCTTCGCCGCTCGCTGTCGGAATACCGCGAGTATGCTATGTCGTGGACCTTACAGGCCTCGTCCAAACCGTTTATTCCTTTGTCTCCTCTTGCCAATCTCTCTTTTAATCTCGTGCCAGGACCGCAAAATTGATATCCTCCAGGCAAATGTAATTCAACAGGTAGGAGGTCTATGGCCTTATTAAGAACGGATGAAACAATACCTCCACCTCGTACGACCGCTAGCTTACGTCTGAGAGGTTTCCTTCTGTTTTTAGCCAATTATTGTAAATATCTAATAACCTCGTAGAGTTTATTTAGTAGTGACTCACGTATACACGGGATATTTAAAACTTCAAAAATGTCAGGCACCGTACGAGACACAGCGTTTGTGTACTCACTGTATTCTAACGAGCCACTGGATGTGGTAAAGTAAATCATCCCGTTTATATATCTAAAGGCACCGCTACAGTGGGCTGGGATACCGTAAAGCGTAGACGAGACCATACCCATAAAAACACCCGTATAATTACACTCGTTTATTTCAATCAGATACCAATCGTCAATAATCATGTAGCTCTTCCCCGTGTTAGTTGCAAAGGCCGCGTTAACTTTATGTACCATTCTACCGGCTATGTTATTGACATTATACATTGTAATCAAGGACAGTGAAGGGTATCTAAATAAAAACACCTCACTGTCAGTAAATAACGCGATTTCACCGTTAGGCCGTTGGTAAATGGCCGATATTTCAGTAAAATTTCGTGGTAAGAATTTGAGCCAGTGTGATATTCTTCTTGGTCGTGTTAAATCCTCAGGAATCCTATCTGCAGGGTTTAGACTAATAATCCATACATAATCCCTAAAGAAAGCAAATATCCTTTTGTTCACAATAACGTACGTATCAATTTGACCTTTTAATTCACAAATATCGCGTTTTTCAAATATTTCGGGTGGTGTTACGGCTGTAGTTGTTGTTGTTGTTGTTGTTGTTGTTGTACTGCTAGGCGTTGTAACGGTAGTGGGTGTGGCTGCTGTTGTATTTATTTTTGGAATGGTTGCAAATGTTTTAGTGGGCTTGCCGTAAAGATACTCCATAGCGAGTCTGTCATCGTTGTTTAGCTCGTATTCGTTCAAGTCAACAATCCCTGTAGGATCCCTGTTAAAAGGAAACATTACTGATTTATCATCACCTGAATGATCCAAACCAAGGGTATGTCCAATCTCATGAACCAAAGTTAAAAAGAACGAAATGTTTCCATAGCGTGGTAAATTCATAGTAAAATCCCAATTTTCTTCCGAATCGAAGTGGATGTCTGTAGAAGCATACCCCGTATTGGGGAGATAGCCGTGGGCGAGAACTAACCCAGGACCGTCAAAGTCATAGGGGCAGGTATCGTGTCTAGAATAAAACACATGTTGTCTACCCGTAGAAAATGATATAATTATTGTTGGATTATTTATATCCTTTTTAAATGTTAAATTCGCGTGTTTGGCCCATACATCAAAAGCTTTCTGTATCAGGTCGGGGTGCTGTGGTGTTCCGTATTGGTACCACGTTATTACTGATGTATTCCACTTTCTATTGGGTAAAGCCGAGAACGGTAGTATATTGTCTCGGTGACCGCACCGAGGCGTAGACATGAGGGCCAAAGTATCGTTATCAAACACCCCCGTTGGTTCAAGACGAAAGTACTCTTGAAATTGTCTTACTGCAGAAGTAATGTTTTGTGTCAAAGCGTTTTTTTCCAAATACCCGTAATAAGTCAAAAAATCTATCGACTTGTTGCACGAGGCAAGAGGCAGAAAAAACAATAAAACAACCCGCATGTTGAACGGCTCGGCGAAGACTAATTAGTGTTTGCCAGTTAATGTGTTTTTAAACCGGATCCCGTCCTGAGGAAACTGGGGAAAGGGTCCGTGTCTATAATTTCCTCTTCATCATCATCTTTATTACGGAATTGTCGTGTATTTTCATCTAAAAAGTATTTATTTACAACATTTAATTTTACCCACGTGTCCTTGTCTGTCTGTATTGGAGCTCCTAAGGTATTGTAAATGTCAAATAGAACTTTACCCAATAGTCTTACAATATAATTTAAGTTAAGTACGTCTTGAAAATCTGTCGGATCCGACAGATTTTTTATTTGCTTTGACTGACAATCATAAAAAGTGTTATCTACGAGCTTTAAGGCTGATTTTGATGATTCTTTTAACATCCGCAAGTTTACAGCATCATACTCTTGTTCGGCATCCCGTACGTCTCTTAGTATTTTGTTTCCTATAATATAATGTTCTCCTGTAAAAGGAATACATTTGTAGTCTACGTAATATTTTGTAGCGGCGTCGTCGGAATTTTGTGGTACTTTTACATGTCGAATAACACATTTATTAGCGTCAAAATACTCTTTTTTTTCATCTAAAATCAAGGTATTGTCAGACATAAACTTTTTTGTCACCGCGTCGTTATCGTCTGCAGGTCTTTTTAGATTACATAACCGTTTATTTTGAATATCGTAGTCACCGTCGGGCGTTAAATTAAAACCCTCTCCCTTGGGGCCCTTGACGGCCTCACCTCGGGATTTTCGGCTACTACGTCCAAACTTGTCAATGGTCATTTTAGTAATGCTTTAAATCTACTGTTGCCAGCTCCTTTTATAAAGCTGGCCTCTCTCAGTTCCTCCACGATACTTAGTATTTCATTGCTATGTACTCTGTTTCCACTCTCTGTTGACATAGCAATGTGTCGCAACCGATCCACTAATTCATTGGCGTCATCCCAATGTATTATATCACGAGATCTTGCATTCTTCCACGCTAGACCCTTACCCGCTTTGGCCGGGAATAGGTCTTTAATAATTCTTCTGTACTTTAGGTTGTTGTCCCTTCTAATTGCATTGTGGAATCTGTAACCTTTCTTGTGAGCGTTGGTGGCGATAATAATACTCTTATAGGTATTAAGATCGTTTTTATTGTATATATCCTCGTCAGGGGTTCTCTTAAATATGAGCTCATACAAGCCTTCAGTAGGACTATATCTTGTGTTGTTTATTAGAATAGTTCCATCGTTGTCAAAGTCTAACACCTTATCTCCCATCATTAAAGTACTGCCTTCGTATCTAGGGCCATAATCGTGGTCAATAACTCGGACCTTACCGCTAGCATCCTTTAAAAGCATTGTCATATATCTCACTGTCATGGGGTTACTAAACTGGTTTTCGATATATTGGGACGCTGTTTCCAGTCCCGTAGGGGTTGATACAATTTGCTTTAACCCGCTGGTTTCAGGTGTAGAGACACTCGCTGGGATAAATTCAGTTATTTCTCCTTCATCGTCTGTGGTATCGTATTCCATTGGCTCTTCTTTAAAGGTTTCAGGTTCAGTTTTTATGTCTGCTGTGTTTGTTGTCGTTTTTCTAAGTTCTTGAATAATCGGTTTATACTGCTTCTCAAGCAAAATATCACTTTCAGCAGCACCCTCCTTAAAAAGTTTATATTTGCGTTTAATAGCATTACGCAACTCTATGAGTCGGCTAGTCAGTTGTTTACTGTTTCGCTCCATAGTCATAAATGATAGATTTTAGCAATCACATTTAGATTTAAGGTAGTTCAACCTGTCTAAAAAACAGGGCACGCTTCTTGCATCTTTTCATGTAACGTATTACATCTTTCAAAGAAACACCAGCACTAAAGTCTAATCCTTTATAATATCTACTTTCCTCTCTTACAAGACTGTGTCTCGGTATTACATAACGGTTTGTTAAACTTTTAAAAACAAAGGCTCGCTTTACATTGTCTCTCCATTGGGATATATGTGTTACTATATACTTGTCGTTCTCAACGGTTTTTTCCATATACTTGCTCAACATTCTCAATGGTTTATCATGATGTCTGTTGTACATTAAATACGAGTTGAGAAGCCAAAACTCACACGGGTTGGTCCCTGTAAATGTTTTCCACTGTTCAAATAATGTTTGATTTGTCACTCTATATACACCGTTTTTTAAACTAATACCAAATCTCTCACACTGTGAGGCCACTGTGGGCAGGGCTGCTCTTAAAAACTCTGTAGTATATAACCCCTGGCAGTAGTTATTTACGGCAGCAAAAGGTTTACCCCTAGGTCCTTTGGGAGTATCGTCAGGAATCGGCCCCCAGGCTGTATTATAACTAATGTCAATATAACATTTGAGATATACGCATGTGTTATAAATACTAATAGGCGACCTGATGGGAATAGTTCTCTCTGTCAAAACTATACAACCGATCGCGTGAGGTATTTTTCAACCGTACTCCAACATTCTCAAAACAATCTGAGCAAAATTAATACTACCATGAAGGTTACGTAAAGGCAATACTTTACCAAATATATCCGGAAAGGGTCTAAATCTAGAGATTATATTTTGAGGGTCCCTCACTGTTACATTTTTCATGTCCTCATGATAAATTACTAACTCTAAGGGTACACTCTGTTCCTCACACTTTTGTAAAAAGTTTAACCAAGTATCTCTATTATATGTTCTCTCACTCGCAGATATCATTAATAAAACTACGGGTGGTAGTATCGCGGTGCTTGGAGGTTTTTTATGTCTCCAACACCTTTTATTGAACGGATGGCCGTGTTTACCCTTCCTACTGCAATAGTTTCCACAAAATTTCTTTTTATCCTTGTAATAATATGTACAGAGGTTAGACCTTACGTTATGAAGTTTTTTATCAAATCCCCTTATATCGTTATAATAGTAGAAGCGACCCATTAGAAAGCTTCTATAAAACTGTCCATTCCCACTCTGTACCTTCCCTTATAAGGGTCCAAAGTTTTGTCAATAACTAGGAATCCAAAATTATCAAGCCACGCTCGAGCGCATATTTCTTTAAATTTGTCAAATGACATGTCCGTAGTGACATGATCGTTGTAAGCATGTCGTAAGTTCTTATCGTCTTGTTTAAATAGAATAATAAGGTTGCAATTGTCTCTCACCAGTTGTTTGGGAATAGCGCTGTATGTCTGTCCGAGATAAAATGTATCTAAATTGTTATGTCTCCCCATGGTAAAGTAGTTTCTAATGTTATTGTGTTTTTCGGCAGAAATATCGTCAAAAATCATTATAGAGTTTGGTTTAGCTTGATTTGGGTGTATAACTAAACTATTATCGTCAAATTCATGATACCCAACCTCCTTAGGTATAACCTGTTTAAGTAATTTGTATTTAGGCTGATAGAGGGATTTTGAAAATATATAAATGTTTTCAAATCTCAGACCGTTTGGATCAAATAATAGATTAAATAAGACATTAGTTTTTCCACATGAACTGGGCCCCACTATAATACAACGTATCGAATCTGGCAATAAAACACCGTGCTTATTCTTTTTTACCATACCGGAGCCTGTGAAATATTCGTCAAAGTTTTGAACAGGGATTTCGACTTCCTGCTTTACAAGCCGCATCGTGACTGGTTACATACAACTAATTGCTTTGGTTTTAAGTAATCACTTCACGTGCAAGCTTTTAAGTCACGGTAGAGTGACTCTAGACACGGTTGAGTGACTTTAGACACGGTTGAGCGCTTTTGCATGTCACGTTGCCTCGTTACCGCAGGACAGGAAACATCAATCTAAGATAATATCCTACGTGGTTGCATGTCATTTCCTTTCGCTAACAGAGGTCAGCCAGATGGTCAGCCAGATGGTCAGCCAGATGGCCGGGCTCCGGTCATCGGCACTAAGCCAGGTGGCCGGCCTGTAGGTCATTAGCATAAGCATGTCGTTGTCCCTCACTAACGGAGGTCGTTAGCATCTATCCAACTGTCATGGCTGCTATCATACCCCCTCCATCGTACAAAGAGTTTGTCTCCTTTCCTTTTTAATACTCTTTCAACTAAATAAACGTCACCGGTTTTGGACTTGCTAATTTCTTCGGCATAAAACCCACCTTTGAGTATCTCTCCTCTACTGTCTTGCAGTATGTATGTTACCGGTCTTGTTGGTTTAATTGCGTATACTGTAAACGTCTCGTTTGTCCAATTTGGTAAATACCCTTTTTTGAAAACTCTTTTCACTTTACTGATTCTAACGCTGTCGCCTACTTTTAATTTTTGTTTAAGGATTTTGTGTTTTGGTTTCTTAACTTTATTTATTCTCTTTAAAATATCTTTGACGTGTTTTTGTTTAAAATCTTTGGGTTTCATACCTATAGTCCTGTGCTTTGTATTGTTGTAAGACTTTACAATTTCTGGCAATATACTTAACCATTCGTAACTTCCACGGGCTGTAAATAGTTTGTACATTTTTGACTTGAGAGTCCTGTTTAATCTTTCTACTATACTGGCTTTAAGTTCAGAAAATGTAAAATAGTGATTGACTTTATATTTTTTCATTAGAGCATTTACATGTTTATTAAAAAAGTCGGTTCCTTGGTCTGTTTGAAAGTTTTTCATTTTATATTTAGCTAAGATAGGAGCGAGTGCCTTTGCCACTTCTGGCCCTGACTTGTCTTTTAACGGTACGGCAAAAGCCACTTTGGACAAACAGTTAATCATCGTCAATATGTACTTGTACCCTTTATTAACTTGGGAATATGGCTTCATTTCAACGAGATCAGCCTGATAAAGGTCTGTTAGCCCCTTAAGGGTGACTTTACGCCTGGTATAATTTCTCCTGGCAGGTCGGTGTAGTTCATTAGCTATAGCTGTTTTACCGTCCATTTTGATAATGATTAAGATTATCCAAATCTTCTACTTATATATATTTTTTTAGTAAAGTCATGGCCCCTCCACCGCCATGACTCGTGGAGACCTTCCAAAACAAACTAGTTGTCTCCTCCGTTTATTTTTTTGTATTTTTACTTTTTATACTTTTTTTTTACCCACCGAACCGTTCCAAGGAGTAGCCTAGGTGTTGGCCAGGCTCCTCAATGTACAGGGTCCTTCTTTCACCCGAGGTCTTTTCGATGGAGTAGCCGGGGTGTTAGCCCGGCGCCTCAATCTACTGGACCCCTCATTCACACATGGGTCTTTCGAAGGAGTAGTCTGGGTGTTAGCCAGACGCCTCGATCTACTAGACCCCCTTTCAGGTTTACGGGGCTTTTCGTCACCCGCGCCATAGACCTCCATTCGTTCATGTACATTCATGCAGTGGGGATTATAGCATTTACATTTATATTTTATATACAAGGGTTTTTTTACATAGTCTGGTACTCTAAGAGGTACCAACTCTTTAAAGTCAATGTTGTTTTTAGAGCATAATGTAACATAAGGACATTGACTATAGATAATTTCTATAAAATAATTAAGTGGTCTACGTAAGAATGTATCCCAATATAAACAATTACAGTATGCTGAGCGACCTACATAGAATTTTTTAATATACTCTTGACTTATGGCGTAATGGTTACGCCAATGGGTTTCTACAAACTTTTCGAAAATTACTGGGGGCATGTTTAGGCAAATTAGTTCGTTAATACATCGGGTGCGATCCCAGATTTGTTTTTCACAAAGTTGAAAAAGTGATTTTGGTTGATTCATAGTAAAGAGCAGGGACACGTCAGATCGCTATGGCGGCAGGGAGCAAAGAGAGAGAAAGCGCGCGAGATAATAGAAAGCGGGGGAGGGGGAAGAGTGACGCAACCTGTCGGGGTTACTCAAGTCTTTGAACTTTTTGGTAGCCAAATGGCAAGGTGTCGTACTCACCCTCGAGCCTCCTTTTAGGTCCTGTGATTTTAAACTTTTTAATTTCACTTACCGTTACAATATCTCTGTCTTTAGTCCTCCTGATTCTGTTTTCTTCAATTTCTAAAATTTCAGCTGCTTCACTAAGGACCATCTTTTTTAACTGTTCAAAATTTAATGTTTCGGAGGTCTTCATATTGAGGGTGAGGCCTTTTATTTTACACACAGTTTCTAGTTTTTGCTTTTTGGTTGACCAGACAAGGTATGCATAGGTCTTTGGTCCCCCAGAAACAAACTCTAAGATATAAGAGCCGGGCCCGTACTCACTTGCCAATTCGTCCGTCATTTCCCCGAGGTAATCTCCCGTAGAGACCTTGTACAATCCTCCCCTGTATAGATAAATACACGAGTCCGTGTCATAGTAAAGGACTTGACCTCCAAGGGCATCTAGATGTTCATACAGTTTAAGCCTCGCCTGGGCTGTGGTGTAGGCCGCAATAACAACATTTACATTTGTCAAAGGTTCCCCCACTTCCTCAATATATTCCCAGTTAACAACAACAACTTCCTCGTTAACAGTTTGAATCCTATTGACTTGTACTTCTGGACTGATTAACATTTTAAACAAGACTTTAGATTCCCTTACAATTGTTGCTTTAGTTTGGTTCTCCCTCTGTCCGAACTTTCCCCAGAAACTGTTTAGCATTAATTTAGCCAACGACCTAAGTCCCCCGTTCTTACAAATTTTTGCCTTGTCCAGTTGAATTCCCTCATGTTGGAAATAGTCTGTGATGTACTTGTCTTTGTCCTGTTCGGTATTACACCAGCTAGGATAGCCTGAGGCTTCCTGCTTCATTTTCAAAAACTTATTAATAAAGTCTGTAAACAATCCCCCTTTCTCGTATGTGGCTACCTCGTACTCCCACAACTCGTACATGTCCAGTACAGCGTAACCCTTCTCAATCGCCTTCCTAATTTCATCCATAGTCCAAGTCCCGACTAACGCTCTTTTATCACTCTCATGTTCACAGTCTCGCTGGTTTTGAGTTTCCCCGCAAGTCATACACAACACAAACATTAATTTATTATTCATTTTAACAGGGAGTACGGGGTGGTAGAGATCTCGAGGTGGCAGGATTTTACATTTTAGCAAACCATCTACATTTAATCCTCGCTGTCTGCACTCCCTATCTCCCACATAAATGGTAGGGTGGCCCAAAGGATATTTCCCATATTTATTTACATAGGGGTAGAGGGAGCAAACATCGACATACTGTATCGTTTCTCCCTCTTCGCATTTGTGGTATGTTTTCGAATTGCCCGTTCTGCCTCCAAAGAACGCTTGCCGTGGGTCAAGGGGAAGATTATTGAGGATCGGCAGGTTGTTCAAGTGATTTAGTTTATTGTCCTTTTTCAAAGCTCTAAATTCACACTCCCACATTACTACAACTTCGTAGTCACTGATTTTAGACATTTTCTTCAGAGTCCTTTCATATCTTAAGTTAAGTGAATCTGAGGGATCCTCCTTCAGAGGAGCCTCTCTGTCGTAAGGAAAACATTTCGGGCACCCGTGCCAATAACACCCGTGAAACTCATAAATTCGTTCCCCGTCAAACCCGTCAACTTTTAGCCCATTAATTTTAACTTCTTTACCCCGACCAGCGTGCTCAATCCTCAACCCTCGTTCCTCCTCTTCCCACGTTAACCACTGTAAAGCAACGGCTGATTGATTGTCAGTCAGTCTGTACCCGTTTTTAGGGATTAGGCCGATTGTGTTTGGTTTTAGAAAGTTACGGCGGAAGGCCAGGTTACAAGCGCTAGCAATAGTTACGGACTCGAGGAAAGGATCTACGTTACATTCTTTCAAGAAAATAGTCTAAACTTTAATGAGGCCTGAGCTAAAATCTCTACGTCAGAGATGCAATACTCCAAGATTTCCTTTTGAAAGTCAAAGACATAGTTACTCCCCACCTGTTCCTCGTACCATTCTTCAAAGGCTTCGTGTTTCTTTTCAAACATTGATTCCGGACAGTAGTATTTTTTGTCGGGCATAGGGCCTACATAATTTTGGTTCGCCAAGGTGTTGAAGAGGTGGGGAAAGTAGCCCTTCTTTTTCTCGGGAGGCAGTTCAAAGGCGTTAGGGAGCGCAGCGAGAGCCATGGGGAAATAGCTCAGTGAGTCAATGAATCTCACATTGTCCATTTCCATTAAAATAATTTTGGTCCCCCTCATAACCAGTTCCGGGGTGAATTTAGTTTCTTCCAACACATACTTTAACAAAAACTGAAAATCAAAGCCCTGCCCGTTGTGGGCAATTACACAGACATTTTTGAACTGTTTACGAGCTTGCATCACATACTCCATGAAGTGTTTTACCGGTTCTTCCTTAAAAACTTTAGTTCTGTTTCTACATGCCATGCAAAATCTAGACTCGATACAATTAAAGCAAAACTGTTGCGAGACGCACAAGTTGACTTGATGTACTTTTTTATCAGGGTCAGAGGGGAGAGACTCGTCTTGCCTTGTTTCCAAGTCAAAGAAAATGAAAAGATAGTCTTTAGTTTTAGGTTTTCCATCATTGGGTTGCATGTAGCATTTGTGATTTGGATCTTTGAATGATTTGCAGGGTTTACAAAAAACTTCCCCGCACTTGTGAGGTCCGGATCTCTCTTTTAAATTAACCAATTTCCCGCAGTCTAGACACTTTTTTACTGTTTTGCATTTGTCAACCTTATGGGCGATAAAACAGAGCTGGTTCCTCATATTCATGTTGCAGTCTGTGCAAACTATTCCCCCATGCTCCTCTTTACAGGGAGGTGAGATGGTTTGACATTGAGGGCAGATGTTTGAGCATCTGTGCTTTGCTTTGTGGTCATAGGGAACATGGCAAGCTTCACAAAAATAGTGACAGGCGAAAGCAGCGGTCAAACTGTTGATTACATTATAATGACCGTTGTGAAAGAGCAAGTTAATTTTGAATTTAGGATTTTCAACAGCCCCTTCAAAGTAAACATCACGACCTTTTTTGTCAAAGTTGTAGACTGTGATTTTGTAGTCTTTTAGCAAGTCCTGAAACTTTTCCAATTCGGGGATACCGGCACCTTCCTCAGAGATCTCTACCCTAGCCCGCCGAATAAGTTCCTTTGCCCTAAACGATTGTCTTTTACCCTTGTCTTCTCGGATTGCTTTGTACTGGGGGTCTTTAGTCACGTTTGCTATGGCCACCACCAAAGCCCGGGGGAGACACAAGTTATCTTTGTTGTTAATTACTACTATTCCCCGTCTCGCTTTACATTCTTCATCAAAGGTATTATAAAAGCCAGGTCTTACCTTCCCGGAACCCACAGGGAGATTAACTCGGGTACATTCAACTTTAAATGTGTCAGTAGATTTAATTGATTCTGAATTGGATTGGACAATACCCCCGAAAATTTGCCAAAGGATGTCCTCATCAATTTCACCAACGGGTCGGAAAGCTACAAAACCGGGTTCTTTACTTTTTAAGTTCAAGCTGTGCAAGGTGAAACCGAGCTGATCATTTTCATGGGCCCGCTCTTTCATTTCATTAACAATTTTGGCAAACCCTTGTCTTAGCCAATCAATTTCAGTAGTTTCAGGAGGAGGATTAGTAAATTTAAAAATGGTTCGTGTTCCATAAATTCTAAAATGTCTAACATAGGTTTCGTCCGAACTGAGAACCTCGACAGGATTTACAGCCATTTTTCAAATAAAAGTGAGGTTATGTTACGCAGAATAAAACAAATTAAAAGTGAGGTTATGTAAAATACAAAGCAAAAAGTGAGGTTAGGAAAAGTGAAGCCGCTATGGGGAGCAAACGCTCAAGTTTAATCTTTGCAAAACGCAACGAACGGAACAGCGCAAAAACACGTCCGATCGCAACGGGAGCAGGGAGCAAAGAGAGAGAGAGAAAGCGCGCGGGATAATAGAAAGTGGTGGGGAGGTGGCTGATGCAATATGTTTATTTGTTACAGGAGGTAGCGACAGGGCAGTGGCAGCGCGGCTGGGGACAGGTCGGGAGGAGGAGGAGGCAGTGGCTGGCAAAGGTATGGATAGACGGTGGCGGGTTTACGGTGATATACATTTATATATATATATATATATATATATATATATATATATATATATATATATATATATATATATATATATATTCTCTCTTACATTATAATACTGCAGGTATTTTGTGTCTTACGTTACAAGCGTGACATAACTACCTTGTTATATATATATAACCTTATTATACATCATTATATATATAACTACCTTATTATACATCTTTATATATATAACTACAGTTGGTACCACTGGTATGTAGGTCATGTTTTTTGTTTTGCAATTCATTTAGGTTGGCTACACGTTTCTGCATAAGAAACCCATGTTAGCGCTTAAAGACCGCCACTCCTACTTTTAAGGTTTAAATAAATAAAATTTAACCTATTTACTCGTTTGTAATCAGTAAAATCAAACCGTGGTAATTTTCTTCAAATTGCTTAATGGTGAGCATTGAAGCTATCCAATTACCCACATAAGTCGAGGAAACAATTGTATTAAACAAATTATGTTTATTTTATACAATGCATATCGAAACTGATTTATAATCAAGTTACACTGTAGCTAAATGTTATTCGATGCATGCTATATTTATAAATATGCATTTTGTTTAGTGAAAAACTTAAAGGAATTTTATT
This sequence comes from Allygus modestus, assembly GCA_963675035.1. Taxonomy (NCBI): domain Eukaryota; kingdom Metazoa; phylum Arthropoda; class Insecta; order Hemiptera; family Cicadellidae; genus Allygus; species Allygus modestus. The sequence continues at coordinate 193,504,837 of OY776112.1, read as the reverse complement.
GCCTGCTGTTTTCCTTCATTGTCCCTTTCAATCATTGGCTGTCATCTTTCTTGTATCTATACCTGTAGAACAATAGAAAAGAACATAAGACCATCCCATAACTTTACTTTTCAAAATTTTCCTGGGGAGTATTTAAATTTCAAAATTGCGTAAGATTTTGGAATTTCATTTATAGACGTACAAGGCTGGTCTGGTTTAGCCAAACTGAAGATGTCGTATATCTTGATATTAACATAAACCATATTACATGTGAGTCTTATACAACATTATGACGGCTATTAGGATTATTGGGCATCTCGATAGTCTAACGGTTAGCGTAATGGACTTCGGTTGAAGGGATCACGGGTTTGATTCCCGGGATGTCTACTACAGAATGGGTTTGGAATTTGGTTTCACAAAAAGCGTTAAGTGATATCAACAAAATGCTTCTGGCGGGGATGTAGCTAACGCATACTCTTATTGAATTAATTAATCAAAAAATAAAATGTTAAACTAATTAACATGGATTTTATAAATTAGTTATAGTAGAAGTACGTGGTTTAAATAATACATTGTCCCAGGACTACCTTAAAATTGGTCTATACCAGTTTTGAGGCTGACATTGAGTACAGCAAATGAGGTTGTTATTAGATATGGTAAGTCTTTTGGCTGTCCATTATGACAAACTTCCCTTTCACCTTTGGTCCCTCCATTTGCAGCGGCTAGGGACAGAATGTCCGGGTTTGGTCCCCAACCTGCCAACCTGAGAGTGAATGGTCCCTGGCTGTTGTTCATGGATCAGTTGAGTTGACCAGCTGGAGGGCAGAAGCGGGTCCCCTTTTTGAGAGCCTCACCCCAGCTGTCACAGGGGCACGGGAGCCCCTTGAAGGCCGTTGAAGGGTCGATTTGGCTGCCGTCCCATCCCACCTTTTCCTTTCCTGCTATATCCTATCTTTCCGGTAACCTACGCAATTTTCCTGCTTGTGGGAGATGTGACTAGCAGCTATGCTGGGGTTTCTTAATCCGCAACAATGATGATGATAATACGCTAGTAAATCATAGTATAGTTATTTCCAATAGATATATAATACGATGAAATAAAAATAAATATATTATTAGTTAAAACTCTTAGTAAAAAATCTTAATACCACATAGAAATACATGCATTTGCACAGGGGAGGTTCGTGTAGTTTGTAGGATTATGGAAAATGAGCAGCAAAAGTGGAGAGTGTTGTAATACTGCGCGCACATTGTTATTCTGGAGTGGCTTTGTTGTGTGTGAATAATGTGCAGTGGTGTATTAATTTAACTGGAAATTCATCTGATTTAGATTTGAATTGACTGTTGAAAAACCCCTAGAGCTTTAAAAATATAGTTGTAGAATTTTTAAAGTATGTTTTTCGTGGTTCATGTTTATTATTAATAATAATATGCAAGACTTGAGATTCTGACGTTAAGGTGAGCTGTAATTATATTGTAATTTGGAACATTTGAAGCTATTTCTATCAGGTTTTTTCGGTATACGACTATACCAGCTAACCAAACATCAAAATTGCATAAGAAGTTCTATTAAACCCATGATTTAGATACGTTTATTTGTCAAATTCATTAAAATGTATCGGTCGTTTTCTGATTCTAAAAGGACTAATACAAAAAATACTCTGTCATACAACACATAAATATACACATTTTAGGATGAATCAGTTACAAATAGTCAAATTTGATATGAATAAGCAGCAATGGAATTTAATAGTTCACTACTGAGTCTGAGCAAATAGTCACATAAGATGTGGAAACAGCTGAAATGGGGACGTGAGAGCTACAGTAAATAATCGGATTACAACCATCGTAAGGAGGTAGGACTAATCCCCAGTCGGATTAACAGTTTAGGAATAATTATAAAGTTAGTATTTATTTGGCAAAATAACGTGTTAAATTATGTAAACAAACAGTGAAATCACAATTAATTTGGTTACGCAGTGTTATTCAGACTCTTAATAAGTTCATGATTTGTAGTCAGTTTTATCTATTATAACAGTAGGAACACTGTCATAAAGAGTGAGATCGTTTACTGGAATTACAAGGGATTCCTGCAGAGGTATTTTAAACGCTTTGCACTATGGGAATGTTTGCATTTCTGGTTTGCTGTTTTATTATTGTTGACTGCTGAGACTCTAAGTACTTTTGTTTAAGTACTACTCTTTACTACAGTGCTACCAATGGTAAGTAATAAAAACTATTTTAAACGGCGTATTGCACACAGCTAATTGTATAATTACTTAGCTTCAATCTTTAAACATTGAACAAGTAACATAGTTTACCATATCTTAGGAGCATACTTCATTAGGTTTGTATACATAAACAATAGTAAGTAAATTTATCAAAAGTAAGTACATAATTATATACAGTTACCATTTATAGTCGAATTGGTAGGTTCACAACCTGTGCACACAAATTAAAAATATATTTATTGTTTGGTAGCCAAATAACTAGACAATAATGAGCTGCAAAAGACAAATTTCTATAACTGTAAAATGCTCACCTTTAGATTTTAAACTTTTCTAGGATTATTTTTATGCTTTCAGTAAACAATACCTTTTGGAAAGCTCGAAGTGGGCATGGGCAGACAAGGGCAGTTCCTTACAGTTGATTCGTCCTTTAAATCACATGACTTAATGCAAGTTTAATAACTAAAAACCAAAACATACGTGTGTGAGGAAAAACAAAAAGTGGACCTTAAGATTTACAGTGAAACCAATACAATGCTGAGAAAAGTACAATAATTTAGAGGCCGTCAAATTTAAAGAAAACCAGATTTTTATTATTTTACAATAACAATTAAAACTTGTGAATACTTCCATTACTATCAGTCAATAATGTTTGTTTTAATGTAGTTATTCAATGTTTTAATGTCTTTATGTATTTTATTAAATTAACCTAAATACCATTTCAATAACTTATTTTTAAGTAATTAAGAATGTACCTTAAAAACTAGACTAAATATCATATTAATTCGATGAAAAAAGTCTCCAAAAGTATATTTCCAAGTAGTGAAATCTTCACAATAATGTATACTAGTAGCAATTGGTTATAAAGGTTTCAAGATCAGTTTCAATCTAAAACGTATTTCACTTTATTTATTTCCAATGGCAGCAAGTCGATTTTACAAAATTTATACTGCTGATAGTGGTTGTGCGAAATTCTTCATAGTAAACAATTACCAATTTACACGATTTAAATAACATCCTATAAATCCTATAACATCCAAATCCTATAAATAAGTCTAGCAACTAATAATATGTTACATTACATTTCCCAGATCTTAATAGAGATTATATAGCTATATGACATAAATATATGAGAAATATACCAGATGTTACTTCATGATTGAACAGCAACGTGTGATAAAATGAAACAAATACTCCGTAATTTCTCGGATGAAAGTGGAACGAGTGCGATATAACTTTGAAATATATCAAGAATTGCCAAGATGCCAGGTATCTGCGGTTACCATGAGGGGACATCTCCATTACTGCCGTAATCTGGGTTATACGAGGATCGATCCCAGTTTTGGGTCTTGGGTCGCCACGTGGCGCGGCTCGGGGGTCAGGCACGGGTACGAGCGACATCTAGGGAAATAAGGAAATAAAACTGTAGGATATGAAATGAATCAGTCAAAAATCAGTGATTTAATTAATTTTATCCTTAAAATATCGCTTCACTGTACATTGCATCTTTACGTAACACTTTTATTCTTTAAGTCTCAACACTTTTCAAAAAGTAGATTGCCTGGGTCACCGTGTTTAGCTACGGTAATAACTTATATAATGACTATGCACAGGTCCTTCTTCTGGTTTAGAGAAGTTTAGATCACACACTAACCAGGCTAAGTGTGGTATATTGAGGTAACACACTTTTGACCGGATGATGTAGGGATTCTTTGAAAAGTGTAAGTAATCTTTTCACGCATATAGAGTTTAATTTTGTGATTTTTTATATATAAAGTCTCAGCGTAGTTTTATAAAACATGTAAAACTTAAGGAGTACAGCAATACATCATTAAGCATTTTGTGATCTACTAGCTTATGATCTTAGGGGACGTTAGAAAGGTTAACAGACTCAACGGACGCTGGCTTTCATGCGTCTTGCCTTCACTACTTTTCTCTTTGGGTTTACTTATTTACTTTTTAAACTTAAGGTCAATTATTGGGTAAAATTTATGTTTTTGTAGAGGAATAAAATTGTATTAATGGTTGAAATTTTATCTTTAGAATTGTATTATCGCTTTTTTAACGGTCTAAGGTAAAAAAGAGTTGTATATATTAAGAAAGAGTAACTAATAACACCTAAATCTTAGAATGACTTCCTACTGTCGGCATTAAGATTGTCGTTGAAGTCAGCCTCAGTGAAATAAATCAACAACAAATTTACAACTTATCAAAATTAAAAATGAAATACATAATTATCGGGGGGTGTGAGCTGTTTTCCCCAGCATTTGTACTATTTATAACCTTATTTTTTCAGTGACCACTGAGCTCCTTAGCGTGGTATATTAATGTAATCACGTGGCCATAAAACAAAAAAACATACAGTCAATGAAAACAGAAATAGTGTGTTTTGTTTCTGTTTGTTACTTTAAAAAACACAAGAAACATTCACGCTTCTTTGGACAGAAAAGACACTTAGATACTATCAGGACGTACCACAGCTGCGGAGGTCCCGGATGAGTCGTTTTAGATGTTGTTTAAAGCCCATCCTTGGCATCGCCTCGCAGCTAACTCTCCACTATCTCGTTAACTGTCAGCATCACAATAAACTCATCAACTAACTATAAACGCGTGAATTAAAAGTATAAAATGTATGATTCACTACTTGTCCCAAAAGTCCTATTTCGGGGTTCGATAGTATTTTCTACTGCAATCTTGCCCCAAAATAGGTCTGTTTTGTGGCTAGTAGTGAAATATACTATTATTTATGTATGCTTGATAAGTATTGCTGGTTTTTTTATACACAAACAAAACTGATAAACATTGTTTAAAGACTATAAATTAAACATGTTGAACGTATTATTAGTTTTGATAAATCAGTTAAGAATTAAGTTATTTAAAGCGAATCAATGATTGTTTTAAATTAGGTCTTTGCAATTTTTGCTCTTTTACGTATGGAAAAAATAATACGCTTTGTTTCTTTTAACTCGCTTGCGTGGTAAATTAATTTAAAATGCGGGTTGTATAAACTAAATTAAAATTATAAACTTCGTTTATAAATTATAATGTTCTTGATTTAAAGTTATTTTATGTGTTTCATTTTATTCTATTCACTTGTAAACTGATTGGATTTTACGATGAAAATACGATGATAATCGTAAGACTGTAGACATGGGTTATCACAAAAATGTTGGATAAAATAGACATTGAGCAAAGATGAATATCGAATGGATGTGCAGGTGTGGCACGAGACGTGACCTGGAAGACAGATATTGCAGGCGAATTCCGTAGAAGCGATTTAAAAGAAACAAAATATTATTTTTTCCAGACGTAAAAGAGCAAAAATGGCAAAAACATAATTTAAAACAATCATTGATTCGCTTTACATAACTTAATTCTTAACTGATTTATCAAACTTCATAATACGTTCAACATGTTAAGTTTATAGTCTTTAAACAATGTTTATCCGTTTTGTTTGTGTATAAAAAAACCAGCAATACTTATCAAGCATACATAAAGAATAGTATATTTCACTACTAGCCACGAAAGAGACCTATTTTGGGGCAAGATAGCAGTGGAAAATGCTATCGAACCCCAAAATAGGACTTTTGTGAGGAGTAGTGAATGATACTTTTCATCACGATACAAATGACCACACTAAACTTAAAAAAAGTTATCTGATGTTCCATAGTCTAGTAATTTTCTATAAGTAAACACAACACGGTTTTAAAATTAATTTTAGTGTTAAAGTCAGCTGTTTGAACACAGAATCTTCAAAAATAACGAAATCACACTGGTGCTCCTGTTGAGTAAAACGGGAACTTCATTGTTTAGGACAGGAAAAGTTTTGTTTGGGATAGGCAAAGTATTGTTTGAGACAGGAAAAGTAATTTTTAGGACAGGCAAAGTCAGCTGAAAATGTTGCGTTATGTTACAAGGGAATCAATAATTTTCGTAGATCTGAGCTGCATGGTAATGGGCTATTTTCAAATACAGGCCTACAGAGGGGTGAAAAGTCTTAAACTAGGTTTGTATATTTTTAACGCCATTGTCGATGCCAATAACGTGTAACATTTAAGATAGTAAATGTAAGGGTTTTTACTTGGTAAACCTTTCAAAATTGACGGGATAATACAATGCAATAGTACAATTTTGGACGTACAACTTAAACGCTAGGTTAATGTAAACACGTAGCCATAAAACAAAAAAAACCTTACAGTCAATGAAAACAGAAATAGTGTGTTTTGTTTCTGTTTGTTACTTTAAAAAACACAAGGATCATTCACGTTACTTTGGACAGAAAAGACACTTAGATACTATCAGGACGTACCACAGCTGCGGAGGTCCCGGATGAGTCGTTTTCGATGTTGTTTAAAGCCCATCCTTGGCATCGCCTCGCAGCTAACTCTCCACTATCTCGTTAACTGTCAGCATCACAATAAACTCATCAACTAACTACAAACGCATTTCAACCATTTGCAAATTTACATTCAGCATTAAAATTTTAAACGAAACATTAAATTCCGATACATTTCATGAACGAGGTTATCTAAAACATATATCCTTTGGAACAATATACGAATTTAACATTTCATCGTTTGTATTACTTGTAACAATTTAAAACACTGTATGTTGTTAGTGATTTCATTAAAATATGTTTTAAATTTTCATTTATGAAGTGAATTAAAAGTATGAAATGTATTTCGAAGTGAAATAATAAAATATAACTATAACTCTTCTCCGTGACTAATGCTATACCGTTGCAATGGTCAAGATAAAAATTTCTACTTAAAAAAGGTTTGCATAATGTACGAGTTGTTTCCAAACAATGCAAATGAAATTACTTTATGAAAACAGACTAATAAACTGAACATCAACATGTACTATTTATTTGTACTCGTGGTTAGTCTTTTACATTTATTAATAATTATATTAATTTACATTTTTATAATTACTGAATGTTTTGAAAATTCACTAATAAATTTTAACCTTTGTAATTACTACGAAACAAATTGTTATAAATGGTGTTTATAATAAATGTGTGTATGGCTGTTTTTTTTGTATGGTAAATAATTATGTTAGAAACCACATATGGTAGTCATAAAAGAAACGTTTTAGAAATCCCATATAACCTCTCTTAAGTCTTGCCTCGGGAAGATAAAGATATGTTTGTATGCAAGCAATTATTTGGGGAAATATGTCTGACTAGCCAGACTGTCACAAAAAACAAGATTTTTCCTGAAAAGGTCCTTACAGGAACAAATAAAGATATGTGTAACTGAATCGGTCTATGGGTGTCCGGAAAAAAGGTATTCCTATATTTTCGGTTATTAAAGCATAAGATAGATTACAAACTTAAAAGTTGTAGACACCTTTTGAGATTTTCGCCCAAAAATAAAAATAAAAACTTATCACTATGTTCTGGTTAATCAATCAAAAATAAATAGTTTTAGATTTTATTAAATTTGTATTATAAACTTAAAAATACCTAGTTTTTATTTTATTACAACCCTACGTTTGAATACGAACCAGACTACAACCATTTCTTCTTAATAGGCCTTTTTAATTTGTACAAAGAACAAACGAATTGAAAAATAATTTAAAATTTTAAATCTGTATTGAAGCCAAAGTAAACCTTCAGCAAAATCGTAGGAGCAAAGCAGTCCTTGTGAGACTTTAGTCCCCAAACAACAGTTTGATGTTATCTCAATCGGTTCATGACAATGCCGCTCATCCTCGCCTGTTGCTGCGAGTTTGGCCTTGTACTTTATGGTGCAAAGTAAGTACACAAGTCGTACTACACATTTGTTTACTAGTATTTCAACAGTTCTTTGTGATAAACTTCAACAATAACGTTTACTTTCATGAGAATAAAATTAATCCAATATACTCAAAAGTGTTTTCTATAATAACGGTTAAGAATACTTTAAGGGAAAATAAATTTCAATTTTGTTTGTACAAATACAAATTAAGGGAGGAAATAATTAGATAAATGTAACTAAGTAGACAACTTAATGTTAAATCTGTATTCAAGGCAAAATATGGTGGAACTTCAATAACTTGAACCTCAGGGGGCGGAAAAAGTTCGAGTTATCGAATATTTCGAAATATTGAGGTTCGATTCATCAAAAAGTGATCTTCCACTGACTTCGACTTATTGAGGGTCACCGTAACGCAATCGATGAGTCATGGAAGAGTAGAATTCTAATGTAATGGTTTTTACACAGAGTACCATACTCTGTTACCATACCATTAATCATGCCATAATAATAAACAAATTATGTTAGCAATTGAATATGTCTAAAGTAAGCCTGGAAATATTTTGAAAGACTTCTTTGGTGAACGTACCAGAGGACGAAAAACATCCTTCAGTGAACAGAGAACATATCGTAGAGTAAACAAACACTGCCTCACAGTTCGGCAATTTGACGATTTTCTAGCCGTTTGACCACTTCCTGTGTATTATTAGACGGTTATTTTCAGGTTGCAACATGAAGGATTGATGCTCAAATACAATAACTGTAAGTTTGGAATCCGAACCAATAACATTCAATATTGAGTTACAGGGGTTCTCCCGTCAAGACTTCGACTTATAAAAAATAGAATAGAGACTCTACAGTTTCGTGTTATATAGGTTCTCCAGCTAAAACTTGAGTGGCTGGCAGGAAGAGTTATAGAATAAGTTATAGAGGGCGGTGGTAGGCTAAGAAGACCGCAAAACTTCAGTTATCGAGAGGTTCTCCGCCCCACCAACCCTTCGACTTATACAGATAAAATAGCATACTATTAAGTAGGAAATTTCAAGGGGAATAAAAAAAACTTCGACTTATCAAGGAAGTCGATTTATTGAGATTCCACGGTATTAATTATTGAAGCGCCCTGTCTATTCAGTGCAAAACGATTTAAATTAAAATAGTACAATATGACTGATAAATAAAACCAATAAATAGTGTAGCAGTGGTACACAACATGATCAGTTGCTCGGACAGTGTACAACTCACGTACTGCGGCACGTAACTGTCTGATACCCAGAATACGTGATATTCCTGAGTAACAATAGTTTGAAAATTACAAATAATAACCGTCCACTTAATACATGTTAAATGTGTAATTTTATAGTAATATTTTTTATTTAAGTAAACCTAGCTCAATGATGTGAGATTGAAGTGAGTTAGTAATAAATATGTTCATTCTAAGTTAATGCAAATAGTATGTAGGATAATTGTAAACATATATATTACTAGCTGTTACCCGTGGATTCGCTCGCGTCAAATTAAAACACATTACAAATATTAACCTGCCCAGCACTATCAATCTTTGTCTAGTTTTACCGTATGACTTCCTTTGCCCTAACTAACAATCAACTACAGCTGGTAATTTTATAAGTGATATCTTCCCATAAGATTTGTATTTCAACTCACAGGACCCGTGTAGGGTGGAGTCCTAAGGTTGGCAGTGAATTTTATCAAGTCTATATGTTCATTTGTTATGTAAGCTATGTTCTTGAAAAGTTGCAAGACTGCTTAATCGGTCCAGTAGTCTATGCGTGATGGAACTACAAATATCAATACATCCAAACTTTCACACTTATACTATTAGTAGGAATGACTAAAATATTTGAAATCCGTTAAGAATTAAGTGTTCTCAGAGGTACAAGATTGACATGTGTGAAGCGGAAATCAGAATGTTTATTCAAATTGATAGTATGGTATAATATGTCATGTTTGTGTAACAACTTTGCTGTATAATCGGTGTTAAGCTATACAAGTTTAATGTTTTCGTGGATGAAAAACTTTCTGAATAATTCAAACTGTTGCCTCACCATCAATCACTAAGTCGGCCAGGCAATTCCTTACGAGCAGCTGCCATTGCCAACAGCTGATTAATTCTTGCAGCACTGCCAACACATTATCGAGAAATATTACTTAAAACTACCAAGTTCTTAGTCTAGACTGATTACTTAGGGCCTTGCCCTTATTCATCGACCTTCAACCCCAAAGTTTGTGTAAGTGTTTATGGGATAGAGTCAATATAAGTTATAAGCAGGTAGAAGGATGGATAAATAGCTTGATCGAGTTTTGTAAATAGCTTTTGAATATGAATACCTATTGAATATTATACCTATTGTTAGTGTTAGATCTATTATTATTACGAATATTATCACTATCCCTAAGCTAAAGATTTTTGATAATTAATATACAGTACTATGTAAGGTTATTATACAGTTCCATAATCATAATCATAATCATAATCATATTTTCTACTATGTAAAATATGTTTCCGTTTCCTCTGTACTCAAATTTTAAATCCAAGCTATTAGATATTGGTAATACAGTAAATTATCAAATTTGCCAAGTCAATATTTTTAAGTACATTCATTTACCGTATGTTTTCTTAAGAAAATTCTCAAGTGACAGTCTCACGCCAATTGAATATTTTTTTCGACATTATTTCTGTCAAGTCTAATATAAATGCTGTATCAGTGGTATTTTTAGATTAAAAAAAAAAATAAAACATTAAAAGCTTTTGAGGAGTTAACTTCTTCATTTGTGTGAGAGTTGGTGTCACTTTGAACTGATTTTAAAGATACGACATTGGTAAAGTCTTCCTTAGCAAAAAAAAATGTCCGTACATGATTCATTTACGGTAGTGTAATTTGTATTATAAAATAGTACAGCTGTCCTAATGTAACCCTGGTAAATCGTGTAACAACAAAAGAAACCATAGGTATGATACAGTGAACGGTTACGTCAGAACATTAACTGCTTTTTCAACACTGAATAATACTAACAACTTTACAGGTTTTTCATTTTAGCCAAGCCAGTATTATTATCTTAGAAACAATAATAATAAAAAAATTTAAGTGAGGGACCTCACCTACTTTTAAAAATCCTCACGGCAGCCAACTTTAAAATTAAAAATTGAAAAGCCCCACTTTTTATGGTAACTTTAAACGTAATTGTAAAGATATTATTTACCCTAAACTTTACTGATAGGAGAAAAACCGACGTAAAACATTATAAATGCTTGGTGCAAACTATAAAAGTCTTCATTCCAAAAACCGTTGTATTAAAAAATAAAACTATGAATTAAAATATCTCCAAATCCAATGATTTAATTTTTATTTATAACATTAGGTATGCAGTTTTGCAAATATTTAATAATAGTCATCATCTTTGAAATATAGTGGGGAAATAATACAGTAAAAATACAGGAAACATTCCTTAAAAAATACATAATTGAAAAAAATAATTTATAGATACAACATTCAAAAATTTACTGACTCATAATTAAAAAAGAATAAATAAAGGAAAAGTGGTGTTAAAACTTTATTAATATGTTACTTACTTATATCGAAGGTGTAAACCTTTATAGGAAAATGTAGTGATTGTTTACACAAACATTCTGTTCTATTTTACTCGTATTTTAAAAGAAAACCCCATCGAATGAGGTGTGACGAAGCCAGCTGTGTACACGACCACAATCTCTCTGGCATTTTAATTAGCGGGTTTAGTTGTAGCAGGGAATTTCATAATTAAACATATAATTCAATTGAACATGTGACAGATTTTTGACATTACTCATTATTATAGTGAACTAGTATTGGCCGCTATCGCGGCTGCAGGAAATAAACAGCTGTTTCAGGAACAAAGCTTGTAGAAATATAAATCCACAGCTGAATACTCCCGGCACCGCTAATATATGCTAAAATGGCCTAAATACATACAACTTTAAGCTACCGTAACTCAAATAAGGTTGCTTTTCAAGAAAAACAACTACACGTGCAGCCTCCCTGTCCTCGACTACCCCTAAAAAATATATTTTTGTAGCTTGGGAGCTCGAGAAACAGCGGCGGACGGACGGACGCACGGAGCCACAGACAAATGTGAATTATAGTATTAATAATTGTAAAGCGTAAAATTGGTATCATTGTCGGTGAATCATATGCTGCATTTAAAGTAGAGCAGTAGTAATTGATTTTTTTAACAACGCGCAACATTGACTGATTTTGCAGAGCAGTGCGGGTTCTCTAGTAACTATTATAATTTAAAAATGCGAAAGCTATTTTTGGTATTCCTGTCCAAAATATAATTAGCTCACACTCCACTACTGGGAGTTTGTTATACATTTTTTGTTTGTATTGATTTTGTGATTCTTAGTTGTATTTATGAGAGAAAAACTGCTCTTTATTACACAGGGGGAGTTTTAAATGAGTCCCTCCCCTAATATTTTCTACGTTTCTTAAGATATCATCAACTGAAAATCACCTCCGATAATTTTTCACCAACTTATACTTAATTTTGACCTAGTTAATATTTTGGCCGCCATCTTTGATCCGCCATATTGGGTTCAACTATTTATTTTTAAATATAAAGCTAGGATTGTGACCCATGATATAGAAGTACATTTTTACGGTGAAAACAATGCCACAATCCGTTTTTGAAAATCCATTATTCGTTCTCAAGATATTGACGAATTAGAAAAATGAATTTTGAAGAGAGTTTTAAAGGTCCCAACCTTAAAACATACCCATATTATCATCATTATATCAAATAATGACTGTGAACTACTACCAATCATTGTTGAGTGGAATTCGCTTCATTTAGACAAAAGTAAAATTTTCGGCCGCCATCTTGGATCCCCTATTTTAGAATAAGATAATGTTTTTCAAATGAAAAGGAAGGGTTATGACCCATCATGTCCAATTGTTTTTCCACGCTGAAATCAATGCCACAAACCGTTTTCAATTACCTTTAGTTCTCATGAAATTGTTACTTTTCGAAATGTTAAACAGAAATCTTTCAATATAATGAAAACTAAAGGTGATATTTTAAAACGGATTGCGGCATTGATTTCAGCGTGGAGAGCCAGTTGGAAATTATGGGTCACAACCCTACCTTTATATTTGAAAAACATTATCTTATTCCAAAATGGCGGGTCCAAGATGGCGGCCTTTTTTTAAAATGAAGCGAATGCCAATCAACAATGATTGGTATTAGTTCATGGTCAATATTTGATGTAATGGTGAGAATATGGGCATGTTTTACGGTTGGGACCTTTAAAACTCTCTCCAAAATTCATTTTAGCGAATTTCCCCTATCGGGAAGAAGATATTACCGTAGGTCTCATGGTAATAATTAAGCCCGAGACCATGATAAATTTCTGTTTTGAGGTCCCCAGATGCCAAAAACACTAGTGTATATATATGTGTGTGTGTGTGTGTGTGTCTGTGTGTGTGTGTGTGTGTGTGTGTGTGTGTGTGTGTGTGTGTGTGTGTGTGTGTGTGTGTGTGTGTGTGTGTGTGTGTGTGTGTGTGTGTGTGTGTGTGTGTGTGTGTGTGTGTGTGTGTGTGTGTGTGTGTGTGTGTGTCCTAGAATGCGAAAAACGTCTGAAGTTGATGAAATTATGAAATCTGGCTCAAATGTGTAAAGTGACATTCATGACTTTATTTTCGAAAACCAGAAAAATCGGACCATGGGAAGGGGGTTTATGTGGGTTTTAAATTGTCCAAAAATCAGTTTCTTGCATTTTTCACACTAAAATTTTTAAAAGACTTAATTTTGGTTTTGACCATGTTATTGAGCTCAACAAAATAAATAATGTAGTATTTTTAATTATTAACCTAAGTTAAGTGGTTGCGGAGAAAATCCATAAAACCTACTCATAAAATCCACCATGTTAATCTTATGGGAAAAAGGTTTTTGGCTTTTCCTCAGTTAATTTTAATGTAAACTTCAAATTTGCTTTTACCAATCTGTTCAGTTCCACAAAACAATCATTTTGGTGTTTAAATTGTGATTCCACGCCTAACCGTTGCAGAGATATTTAAAGTGCTAAACACAGTAGTTGTCCAATGTTATCCTTATGGAGAATAATTAAAATTTGATATATTGATTATTTATGAATGTATGTTTATAAAACTTAGTATGTCGCTTCACGTAGTACTGGTATATTGATATTTGCACAAAAAAATGATTTTTCGTTGATTATTACCGTAGCAGCCTTCATACTCAGCCCCCATGTTATTCTTATGGAGAATAAGTAAATTGTAATGAACATAAATTAATAAAACTTGGTATGTAGCTTCACTTGGTTAGGTTATATTGATGATTGCATAAAAACCCATTTTTCATTGTTGCAGCAAACCTGCTTACTCGGCCTATATTATTCTTATGGATAATAAATAAAATGTTATATAGCGCTTATTTATGATTGAATATTGATGAAACTTGGTATGAGGCTTCGCCTAGTTAAATTCTATTGTGATTCTACGTCCAACCGTTGAAGAGATATTCAAAGTTCTAAACACAGTATGTTGTCCAATGTTTTCCTTATGAGAATAAATAAAATTTGATATCTTGATTACTTATGAATGTATGAATGAATGCGGACCACAGCTGCACGTGCCAGAGTGCGGCGCCTCCGGGTCATGTTTATGAATGATTTTGTCGTGGGGGTTTGAGTCAATGGCACAGGCCTCTTAGCAAACATTATTTTGGTTTCCTCAGTCTCAGCAATGTTCTTTATCAGCAATTCCACTTTAAAAATTACTTCGACTCTCACTCCGTTTCGGAGTATACTTACAATAACTAATAGAAATGGGTGGATTAATATATACAGAGGTAACCCACACCATGAACGTTTGAGAAAACAGAAAGTCTGGTACCGATGTACTACATTCTGTAATAAATCGTATTTTTGAATCCACGGTATGATATTGTTGAATAAAACGTTTTGTCTTTAGAACATCAATAATACTCAAGGAAAAGGTTAAACATAATTAAATATATTGTAAATTGATCAGCAGATAAATTATTTTTAAGTTTAATTTATTTGAGCGCACAGTGCTAATGTGCTGAGCTAGGATCCATACAACTATGGATGGATTAATTATATCAAACAAACAGTTTGAAGATTTGAAAATACTATAACTTTTTTAATGTTCTTTAAAACTTAATTAGACCTTATATTCTCGATAGAGGTTGTAATTAGTTGGATATACATTTATGTTAGTAATAACATAAAGTAGGTGATACCCTCATGTTACCCTAGTGTCGTCCCAGGAAATTTTTGATTTTCCACGGAAAAGGATTTAGTAACTTTTTGCTAGAGGGTTAGAGTTATAATGCACTCCAAATCATACCAATAGGTTCCCGTTTCGGAGATGTATTTACGAAACCAGCCTACACTAATGCTTTCAGTTACTATATACGTGTTTTTATGGTGCTAAAAAGGCGAATAAACTTGGCCTGACACTTCAGAATTTATTAATGAAATAAGAGATCAAAACACTCATTCTCTTATTTATTCTTGTATAAAATCAAGTCTCAAGACTTTATTGCATGTCATGATACTGATTGTTAATGTGCAATAGATTTTTCTGAACTAAATAATTTTGTTACATAATGTATTAAAATACCACATTTTGACTTAGTATTTTAGTTACCTAAACGAGCACCTAGTCAAACCTTCCAATAAAACTGTATAGCAAAAATATACAACTTTCTTTTGAAATGAATGCTATGTGGGGCTACTCGACACCAAACAATAATGATGGGATCATACCTAAAAGAGTAAAGTTTATTTTTTTTGTGACATTTTAGGGCTGTGGAATACAAAACCATGGGAAGAGTGATATATGATCTCCGAGGGCGCACCACGTGTCGGGTCATTGTATTGTATTTTGGGTCATCAGAGTTGACTTGCCTCATTACTGTTTGCAAATGACTGCCAAGTGTCACGGCTATTTTCTCTTTTGGTCATTATAAAATCCTTCCGTTATGAGTATTAGGGAAACACTTTAAATTCAGGGGAAAACTTTAGAGCCCAGTGTAAATTACTTACCTATTTTAAAATATGTTTGAAGAAACATGTGCAGATAGGCGTTCTTTTAAGGAATGTGCACAAGGTAGTCACTAATGAACGTAGCTTCACACTATAATTTGTTCTTCATACAGCTCGCTAGTGTTGATAAAGGTATATTGAGAAAATATTTCTTAAACACAGAATGAGTGCGGAAATTAGCTTCAACTAGTGGCCTTTCAATTGTGCTCAGCAGACCTAAAAGTACCTGCAGGTACCACGTGGTTGTTTGATTCTTTCCCTGAAATACTGATATGATTCTATAACAATTCCTAGAGATACTGTGTATGACGATTGGAATGGGGAGTCAGATTTACTTTTTTGCTAGAGATATATTTGCTTCAATAAAAGAACACCCACTATTTTCAAACCTATCTGGTCCTGCGATACTGATCACGTTGACTAAACCGTTGTATTTTATTCATTAAATGATACTATTACCAATCATTAGTTTATAAAGGTAATAAAATAAAAAACTTTTGAATTCTACTATAACTTAATAATAAAGTCATAAGTAGACTATTTTAAGCATATTATACTTTTTCAAGGACTTGTTTTCAGTTTAATCCAAGTCTAAGGCTATACTAAGAAAACAAGTGATCTAAAACATAAATACTATTCATTTTATACTGTAAATTTATATCTCAGAAATGCTTGTCCTATTGTGAAAATGAAATATATGTACACTCATATACCGCAAAGTAAGCAGGTAAAACTAATTGGAATATCTAAATGTGTCTCAGATTTGTAAATATAATTTGATGAAATATTGATTCATTGTTCATTGTTTCTGGATTAGGAAACCCCAGCATAGCTGCTAGGCACATCTTCCACAATCGGGAATTTTGCGCAGGTTACCGGAAGGATAGGATATAGCAGGAAAGGAAAGGGTGTGATGGGACAGGCAGCCAAATTGACCTTTCAGATGGCTAACTCCCGTGCTCCTGCGACAGCTGTGATCAGGCTCAAACAGGCGGACCCGCTCTGCTCTCCATCTAGTCAACTCAACTGACAAGGTATCCATGTACAACAGCCAGGGACCATACATTCTCAGGTTGGGGACCAAACCTGGAGTTTCCGTCCCCAGCCACATCACATGGAGGGACCAAAGGTAAAAGGGAAGTTTTGTCGTAATGGACAGCCAAAAGACTTACCATATGTAATGACAACTTCGTTTGCTGTACCCAATGTCAGCCTCATCACTGGTAAAGACCAGTTTTAAGGTTGTCCAGGGACGAAATATTGATTACGAGTAGTTAGTTATAGTTTGTTACTTACAGAAAAATATAAACTTACAGTTTAGCGTAGTATAGGGTTTAGTTTCATTTGGAAATAACATCACCGATCATGCACCCAACTTAAAATAATCTTAACGGGTAGTAAAAATCTTAGAAGCACAATATGTAATTCTATTGTTTACACAGTGAAGATTCCGTTATCAAAGTTAGGTAGTTATCCAAGTCGTGGCCACTAAGGGTGAAATTAAAGTCGTAACTTCAACCCTCTTCATGTTTATACTCACTCCCATATCTTCCATCCTACATAGAGGTACCTCAACCCTTGTGGTTTTTAATTTACCCCACTTATTAGTATTTTATTTTTAGTTAGTGGAATAGCTTTTCTTATCTCAGAATTTAATTTTTAAGAACATTTGATTATATATTTTATATTTTGTTATTATATTAGTTTTCATAATGCTATGACATTTTTAATTTACAGTTAAATTAATGTTTGTAATGGGGAAAAAGGAAAGTGCTATATTTTTATAGCAGTTAGAAATCAATATAATTTCCCGTACTCTAATTAATTTAATTTTGGTTTTTCACGTCTCACGATTAAATTCTAATGAACAATGTACATATAAACGTTACGGACTGTAATTGACGAGTAAGATGCCACACTCAGTACGAATATTGTAAGTAATAATTGCAGTGAGATTTCTCATAGAGGCTACACTTGTACCATTATGATTACTATTATATTATTAATTCTGTTTCTTTCTTCACTAGTAGGATTTGCTAGTCATTTCAGTTGTTTGGTTAAATAATGAATCAACTATCGAAAAAACGCCTTAGAAGCTGAGAAACTTAAACTAAACACTTTATTATGCCACTCGTATAATAAAAGTCCCATTACACAATCGAATTATGACAATTATCAAACTATGTTCTACACTGGGGGTTATCAAATAATTGCAATATAATATAAGTTTAATAGCAAACTAGCTGATACCCGGCGCAACTTCTTTCGCGTGGTTTTTCCTGCTTTCCATCGATTCCCGTTTCTTTTCCCGTTCATAAAAATATTGTTACCCTGGAAACTTTGATTAAATCTACAAGGTTAAAATTGATAGTTTCAACTCCAGCGGGCAAACCCCTAAGGTTATAGGACCTTGATTAGTGGCTAGAAACAATCCCAAGGTTAACCCGAATGGACATGCAAAGTTTCATCGCAATCGGACTAATAGTATAAGAGCTCATTAAGGAAGAACAGACAATCATTGATTTTCATGTATACATAAATTCTTCATCATACTATTTTATTGATCGTTGTTATTGTCTAACCTTTTCAATTTATTTCTATGAAAATTTTTTTAAACATGAAAAACTCAGCACTGTTTTTTTTGTTAAGTAAAATTACTGCAAAATAAATTAAGAGTCTATCTTCAAAATAGTTTTATATCCACAAAAATTTCAAACTGTGGTCTAAAATAACGACTTTAGTATTGTTTATTTGAAATCACTTTTGTGACTTTATGTATCCTTCAACACATTTTACCTTTTGTTTAATATCTTTGAGAAGTTTTTGTTTTTGTGTTAATTTTTATATTTATTGTGTAAGTTAAAACATATCTCACCCAAACTTTTATAAAAACATCAAATGTACCAACATTTTTTATTGGATTGAGTGAAACGAAATCCTTATACTCAGTTTGGAATTCGAAGTAGTGTGACGCTATCTACATTTTAACGGTTTGATGGATTGTCATGAAATTTTTAGGATAACGTTTTTACGGTTTAATGCTTTAAATAAACTATAATTGGCGAATTATTATTACATTTTAATAATTATCAGTTTTTTCATTGCACATTATTTCAGTACATATTTTGAGCTTTGTAGTACCGTGTTGTTTGAAGTTTGAACTGTCAAAATACATCAGCTCAGCTGCTGTAATTTTGTTGATTGAAGTTTGTGTTCAGGTCAGAGCGGTTTATTTATTTAATTTGTTCTAAAACTTAGTGGTTCTACCTACCTACACCTTTCTGTTAGAAATTCAAAACGTGTCATTCTTTTGAGTTCAATAATAATTTCATTAATGTTATACCGTAGCAATAATCAAATGTAAATCTTATTTCCTTGCGAGTTCCATACACATAACCTATGTGAAGCACTTTGGTTCAAGTTGGATTTAATACGATTAAAAGTGTTGTCGGTGAGAATGCCAACATTATACATCCCTACTAAACACAAACATACATGTTGCAGGTTTTGTCTGTGTTCTTTTGTAGATAGTTTGTGTTCGAATAATACTCAGGTTTTGTATATTAGCTTACAGTCGTAGCCATAACATGGATGATTATAGCACAAGGTGTGACTAAAAACGAACTTTTTATGTTATTAATAAACTTTAAATACTGTCTACAAAGTTTTAATCGCCAAAACAGACAGTATCCTTTGACTAATTTAGGTAGGCCAATGATACTGTAGTTTCTCAAACATCCCAAGTTGGTCAATCATCAAACTATTTAAATTTTAGCCTTGCTGTAAGTTTATTCTAACCATAAGTCTGTCTTGGTAGTCTATACAGTGGGAATGTTATGATAGGCCTAGCTTATATTTATATTTGAGAGTTACTAAATGTCCATTTACTTTTCGTGAGAAAATTAAGTTTGCTGAGGCAAACTGTAGGCCTACTTTGAATGGCCAAACATACTGAAATGAATCCAACAGACCAAACCGTCATATAAACCTTACCTAACCCAAGGTATCTACTTAATGTGATAAGCACCCAGTGCCGTCCTTAGGGCGGCGCGACAGGTGCACCCACACAAGGGCCTTGCGCCTATGAAGGCCTCGCACTTGAGGGTTTTTGTATGTGGAAGCTAGAGGTGTCATGGCCATGAATGGGATCAGAAATGTGGACTTTTGATGATCAACTTATCAATTGAACAACTGAAGACAATGTACAAACAGTTAGTGGTACGTACACATTTTGCTAATATTGACATGTTTTAATTTAACTGCAAGTTTTGAAGTACATGAATTAGCCGTTGTATTTAGCCAATAGCGATTATATTTCTCAACGTAGCTAGCAAGTCTGTGTCGGGACTATACAGGGGCGTAATTTTATTTTTATATTACATCAGAATGAGTTTCAGGTATTTTTCAGTGTATCCTAGCTATTTTGTCTATATTTTATAACTCATTGATTTTTTCCCAAGAGTGGTAAGACTGACCTCCGATGGTGAAATGGTATCGTTTGTTTTTTACGACCCATCTTGTACAGCGTGCTGCGGCAGTTAGGTTAGGTTATGTTACGTTATTTTGAAATAACAAATCCTAGCTTATCCAACGAGGATGTCTATAGAGGTCTCGTCTGGGATAAAAAACTCTGCTTACATGCTGATCGCCATTTTGACCCTTTATAACCGCCGGTCTTCATGGCAACAAATAAGTTAACCAATTAAATACCCTCTTCACAACTTATGTTAGTCTTTATTACTCTTTGGCTAGATGTTTTGTTTACAAAAATGTCCTCCAATGAGGCTTCACTTTTTTAACAAGAGCTCTATAATTATTTAAACTTCGTTATCTTATCCTGAACTGTTGCATACTTATTCATAATTGGTTGAAATAGAAAGTATTGGACCATTAACTTATACGTAGCCTGTTTTATTTTTTCTGAAAGATTTTTTACTGTAGAATTCACAAATAAGGTTAGTGTTTATCAGAAACTTTCCTTTTGGGTACCTACACTTTCATAAATGATGAATGAATGATATGAAGCGATGATATAAAAAACTGAATGAAATTGTTCGATACGGTTTATCTATTATTTAGGTTATTTGGTTTTGGTTTCGGTTGTGTTCAGTCTCAAAGATGTGAACGATTTTGTCTTGAAATTTGTCCAGATGAGAAACATTGATTCCATTAATACTTAAATATGTATTCTCGGTACGGTTTATCATAAAGCTGTATCCTGGAAACCTTTTAAATTTGTTACGTTTTGTAGTTTTATGTTAGCGAATTTCCCCTATAGGGAAGAAGCTATTACCGGAGGTCTCATGGTAAGACTTAAGCCCGAGACCATGATAACTATTCATTTTGAGGTCCCCAGATGCAAAAAACAACATTCGTTCAAATTTTTATATATGTATATATATATATATATATATATATATATATATATATATATATATATATATGTGTGTGTCCGTAAGCACGATAACTCTCGTAAAAGTGGTCCGATCTTAATGAAATTTGGTACAAACTTGTAAAGTACCATTTATTTGAACGAGTTCGAAAACCAGAGATATCGCACCATCCGAAGGGGGGTTTTGGGGGGGTTTTGTACCCCAAAAATGGTTTTTTTGGGGTTTACACATGTAATTTTTATTAACATAAAATTTTAATTTTCACCATTGAATTCAGCATAAAAAAACAAACAATTTGGTATCTTGATCATTGCTCTACGTCAATTGGTTACTGAGATATTGAAAGTGCTAAACACAGTACGTTGTCTAATGTTATTCTTATGGAGGAAAAGAAAAATTGTATATCTCGCTTATTTATTAACATAAACTGACGAAATTTGGTATATGGCTTCATCTGGTTGTGGTTTATTGCTGTTTGCACAATAAACAATTTTTTGCCTATGGGTCCTGTAGCAGCAAACCTAGGTACTCGGTCCCCATGTTATTCTTATAGAAAATAATTAAAATGTTATATATCGCTTATTTATGAATGTATATGGATGAAACTTGGTATGTGACTTCACATAGCTGAGTTCTATTGATATTTGCATGAAAACCCATTATTTTGTGTTCCTTGTTGCAGCAAACCTGCGTACTCATCCCCAATGTTATTCTTATGGAGAATAATTGATATTTTAAATATCGCTTGTTTGTGAATATATTTCTTATGAATCCCTGTTAAGTGGCTTAATGTGTTATGTTATAATTCATTGGAAATTCGCTGAGTATGCAGGTTTGCTGCGACGGGGGTATTTTGTAAATAAATCATTTTCTTAATACTGGTAGGGTAACATTTATTTCATTTTTATTTTAAGTTTATTTGACAAAAAAACTAAAAAACAAACATTACGTAGTAACTAACATACAAACGATAAAATATTTTACTATCGATCTAATCGATATAGGTATCGAAAAACTTTTTCGGCTTTGGTTTATTGTTCTGCTTATGAAAGTGTACCCTTCCATTCTCCTGGAATTTTAAAGTTTCGATCACCCTGTATTAGTCAAGAGAATCCTCTCTCCAATCTGGTGTGTTTATTCGTGACGGGTAATTTTGGCTGTTTGACAAATTTTAATAGGCTACATTCTTCACAATCTAATGAAAGTAACTATTCGGATCCTTTCCTTTAAAACCATGACTTTTTTGGTTTCTAATTTTTGTTAATTCACTAGGTACCACTGATGACAACAATTTAAAGTACCGTAGCCTAGGCTAGGTATGAAAGCCAATATTCGGATCCTTTCCTTTAAAACCATAACTTTTTGGTTTCTAATTTTGTTAATTCACTAGGTACCGCTTACGAATAAAAATTAACGTAGCCTAGGCTAGGAAGGTTTTTTTTTAGTGTATAGGCCCTATTCAATACCTAAACATAAACGTAACCAAACTTAATTAATGTAAACCGAATTAATGGGGTTTTTATGAATTAAGTAACAAATGCCTGACCGGAATACTCATATTTAGTTCTGATAGCACATCCAAACCTTACCTAATTGGGGGTAGGCCTAAAAGGCAAAAAAAATAAATTCTGGTACGTGGATGGTGGGTTTGACGTGTGTTTATTACGTTAAGTAACGTTGAGTTAGGTAAGATATTTAACATAAGTCTAAGCACCCCCAACCAACCATACCTGTAAATTGTTTGGTACTTTGGTATTATACGGATGCCACCCTTATACAGCGCGCTGTGGCAGTTATGTTAGGATGGGTTATCATAAAAATGATTGTAGGACTTTCCTTGTTTCGTTACAAATCGAATGATACCTGATGAGTCATACTTCCGGCCGCCAAACCCCCTCCAAATAGGCCAAGGTCAGGTCGTTGACCGGAGCGCGCGCATCAGCTGTCACCGCCTGTATCTGGGTCAGTGTCATGAGTGATTTATTGCCGTGCACTACGTTACATTTGTTTTCATAATGAGTGACGTTCTTTTGGTGTGGGATTTACCTCGAAATGAAGAGGAAACCGAACATATTTTTATGATAACCCATCCTAACATAACTGCCGCAGCGCGCTGTATATTTTGCGGAGTACATGTGGCGATCGGGTGTGGCTGCTAGCGGCGGCGACGCATTCAACACGATCCTAGCGGACATCGCTGGCTTTTGGGAGGCACAACACAAAGACCGCTCATCAGAATGATGTAAAATTTTTACAGTAAGTCAATAAAAGTACGTTTTTTCGAATTATGTAGTTATCCTTTGTATCCGGTAAAAATTAACCTCCAAAAATAGTGGCATCCGTATAATACCAAAGTACTAATTGTTTTTAAAACTTCAAAATAACTAAATAGACACAGGCTATTTCAAATTGTTTGGTGTGCATAAACACCAAAGTAGGTAACATTGAACAATTATTTTAAAACCTAATTCCTTTACAATAAAAATAAAGGAACACAACCGATCCGACCCTGGGACCATACCTGAGCTACCACGACATAACGTGAACGCTAAAAGTTACATCTCAAGAAGCAATTAACGCAACTTCTGAATTCAACATCGATGGTGGGGTTTTGATGTCCGAATACTACTGGCCGCTGAGTGTGTGGAGTAGATATCGGTAAGCAGTCAGATAAGACTCCCAGGAATTTCAGAGAAATTGGGAAAACGAGAGTGTACATATTGTATAATTTCAATTTTACTGGTTTCCTGTTATAAGGGACTTAAAGACCCTGAATTTGGAATGGAAGTGATATCATGGTTGTAGTTTCCATTCTAAAAAAAACATCCTACAGTACTGCACAACAGTTCATTGCGCCAAACGTGTGCCCCAGACCAGACTTACAGAGTGTCAGAGTGTTGGGTTATTAGGCTTACTTTTCCCCCCTTGTGGCAACAGGTTTTTTTAGCAGGTGTGCGGAATGTTTTCTTTGGTAATAAGAAATATGTTGTGAACAGTAGCAAATAAATGGAAAGCCAAAAAGGTTGTGCTGGTTAATTAACGGAAATGATACAAATATTCTTTTGATAGTTGTTATTAATGCACTTATAATCTAAATTAAATGAAAATAGAGTATAAACACTGATTACAGGCTTAACTGAACTGATTTTAGGTGTATAGTATGTATAGGCCTATATGCTGATGACATTTTTAACAAATAGGTATGCCACTTGAGAAGAATATGGAGTAGTGATGTGCAATATGGTCACATTTCGCGATATGGCTGAAGTGGTATCGCGTCACTGTTGAAACGTTGTGTTATCATGTTATCATGGTCCCGGACCTAGGTCTTACCATGCCGACTACGGTAATAGCTTCTTCCCTATTGGGGAAATTCGCTAAAAAGAGCTGAATATTTTGAACACAGTTAACGGAGGGGGAAAATACCTAATTCAATTTTATATGATTGGGATTTATTTATTTCAAAGGATCACACCATTTTTACAGATCGAAACACGCAGTTTTACAAGATGGCTTGTAATATGTTTGGCATGTGATAGGGTTGCCATGATTTTTCAAACCACATACTAAATACCCACGTCGCAGCAAACCTGCATACTCAGCGAATTTTCAATGGAGATATAAGTGTCCTAATACTATATAAAGCCACTTACCAAGTTTCATAACAATATATTCACAAATAAGCTATACAGGGTGTCCCGTAAGTAAGTACAAAAACTTTGGGAATAGGTTATATGGTTAAAAATAAAAATAAAATCAAGAATAATGTTTTTTCTAAAAACGCTTTGTTACCGATATATCCGCCATTTTGTATTTTTTCAATAAAAATTTATATCTCAAAAACTATTAAATATTACTTTATGAAACTTGGTATAGTGTTTGAGGTATAAATTAAATAATTGTAAAAAAAATTTTGTTAAAAAGTATTTTTCCGTTTCAAAATGGCGGCCATTTTAATTTTTCAAACTAAAATTACTAAAAAACAGCTGATTTTATGGAAAAAATACAAGAACACTTTTCTTTAGTATTCCGAATTTTCTATCAAACAACACCAAATTCAGAAGGATCGGGCAACAAATAGCTGAGAAATAACAATTTTTATTTGATTTTTAGCTGATTGTCGCAGACAATGAGGAGAAGTTGCCAGGGTGCGCCTGGCCTGTACAACTAAAAATCGTTATTTCTCAGCTATTTGTTGCCCGATCTTTCTGAACTTGGTATCGTTTGATAGATAATTCAAAATACTAAAGAAAAGTGTTCTTGTCTTTTTTCCATAAAATCAGCTGTTTTTTAGTAATTTTAGTTTGAAAAATTAAAATGGCCGCCATTTTGAAACGGAAAAATAGTTTTTAACAACATTTTTTTGCAATTATTTAATTTCTACCTTAAACACTATACCAAGTTTCATAAAGTAATATTTAATGGTTTTTGAGATATAAATTTTTATTGAAAAAATACAAAATGGCGGATATATCGGTAACAAAGCGTTTTTAGAAAAAAACATTATTCTTGATTTTATTTTTATTTTGACCCATATAACCTATTCCTAAAGTTTTTGTACTTACTTACGGGACACCCTGTATATCCAATTTTAATTATACTCCATAAGAATAACATTGGGGCTGAGTACGCAGGTGTGCTGCAACAAGGAATACAAAAAATGGGTTTTTATGCTAATATCAATATAACTCACCTAGGAGAAGTCGTATACCAGTTTTTATTCATTTATGTTCATAATTAAGGGAGACAGAGCATTTAATTGTTCTCCATAAGAATAACATGAGGGCTGAGTACGCAGGTTTGCTGCTAGGGGAGCCGTTGGCAAACAAATTTTTTTTTAGCAAATATCAATAGACCCCAACGAGATGAAGCTGTATACCAAGTTTCGTCAGTATACGTTCACAAATAAGCGAGATATAACAATTTTATTTTCCTCCATAATAATAACATTAGACGACGTACTGTGTTTAGCACTTTCAATCTATCGGTAACCAATTGACGTAGAGAAATGATCAAAATACCAAATTGTGTATTTTCTAAGCTGAATCCAATGGGGAAAACTAAAATTTGACTATTTAGAAAATTATATGTAAACAATTCAAAAAACACATTTTTTGGGGTACAAAACCCCCATAAAATACCCCTTCCAATGAAGCGATCTGGCTGGTTTTCGATATTAAAGTCATAAATGTTGCTTTACACGTTTAAACCAAATTTCATCAAAATCGGATCTTTTTTACAAGAGTTATCGTGCTCACGGACACACACACACACACACAGCAAACAGTTTGCTGGACTTTTAATCAAAAAAAGTTTCTTTTACAAAGTTTTCAAAGAAAGTAATTCAGGCTTTTTTTATAATGAAAACTATAGCCAGGCTATCTTTGCCGCTTCAAATAAAGGGTCTTTTAAGTCCCTTATATGAGGAAATAAGTTAAATTCAAATTATACGGTGCACCTAAAATGATACAGTATAAGTGACGCGATACACATCATATTGCCATAGCCTATCGCGATATGTGACTGTATTGCACACCAAATTTGTTAAAAATGTATTCTTAAATATTAAATATCACATAAAAACGATTCAGTTGAGCACTTTAAGCCTGTAAGTAGATTTTTCATTTAGGCCTACATTTCTTGCTGGACTTCATTCCTGTTTTCAAGTGTAATTAACTAGGTGCTATCACTTATAGTACATGTAATACAATGGAAGTCATGCTCTAGGTGAGACAATGGAAAGTCCTCAGTCAAAAACTGTCGCAGCGACGACTACGCGCAGTAGAAATGTTTGGCAGGAGAATTGTCACAGCCCCCCACCCTGCAGCTGAGAGTACTAAACCAGCGAGCCACTCTCTTGTTCTCACTCTGCACATATTAACAGCAGGTCCACTAACTTCCAGCATACAGTTTAAAATTATGGGTCCCTTAGAAATTATGTGTTGTGGACGTAAAATTAGAGTAACCTAATGTAACCCAACCGCCACAGCGCGCTACATAAGTTTTTAGTCCTGCATAAAACTGTTATTGTTTACTTTTCATTTATAATTCAATAAGTTATGTTCAACTTTTATTCAATCAATGCTTTTCAGTTTACAAGGTCATGAAAAAAATTTAAATGTACTCTTTGAATTACTTAATTAGTTACGTAAGAACGTAAAATTATGTTCAAAGCGTCCAAAGAATGGCAAGGTTATGGCTTAAAATGGTCATATTTTATGAGTATACGACAATTTTGTTATATGTCTGTTGGCATCACTGATGGGGAGGGAGCAACCTTAGTCAAAGGGCGTGGTCTAATAGTACAGTAATGGTGGCGGCAGGTGTATGAAATCCATGAATGTACCACTCCACCAAATCTTTAGGACTGCTTGGAGTCGTCGCTGCAACACTTCCTGACGTGTCCAATTCTGCGCTCCCCTCTGGGTCATGCATGTGGCGTTTTTAGAATGGAAAAGTCTCAAAACTTTTTGCATTTCTAACTGCTTCCCCCATAAGGCCAATACTTTCAAAATCCTTCCTGTGTTATTTGTGAATATATATTTTTAAAATTTAGAAGAAATGATGTGCTGGTGGTTATCTAGCAATTTCAGTGACAACATTTTCGATTTGCATTTTAAAATTCGATAGAAAAATAGAAATAAAAAATAAATTTGAAACTTTGCTCACTGAAATCGCTTTGTTATTTTTTTTTCTCCTGAAAAAAAGCTATAAATCAACAACATCCGACCACCCATTGAGGCTGGATGGAACTTGAAAGAATCATTGCTCTTATGGGTTTAGGAATATACATGGATTAACTGGTACCCCCTCTTAAAAGATCTTGAATTTGAATTGTCAATGATAGCCTTGCTGTAGTTTCCATTTTAATAAAAAACCATTCCGCAGGCAGTGATTTGTTTTGTGGCTTACACAAAACAACTTAAAAAACTAAAGATGTGGGTAGCACTGTGCAGTACTGTATCAAGTCATGATTTTACGCTCTAAAACAACAAAAAACATAGGTTTAAAGCAAACTTACTCAAAATACGTTATGTATTTATTAGTGAATTTCCTCTGGAAAGTGAACTATTAGCATGACCCGCACGGTGAAACTTAAGCCCGGGACCGCCATAGAAGTTCCTAACGTGACCCCCTGAACACGTTTTGGGGGGTCGTTCAAAATTGTATATTTATATACATGTATATATATATGTTTGCACTCTAGCGGTCACATTTTTTGTCCGATTTACTTCAAATTGGGTAGGGACGTTTCTTTCTATAATTAGTTGGACAAGTTCATTGGGCAAAACAATCGGAAAACTCTAAAACCCTTTTTTGGCGATTAATCTTTTGAATTTTAGGTTTTTGGGCCCAGAAAGGGTCAGAAAAGCCCCGGATGTAAATTTAATGCATGTAAAAAGATGGGAATAATGAGGCGAAAGTTTTAAGCCCTCTCTCGTCATTCTAGCATAAATATTTACGGAGTTATTAAAGTAAATGTGTATCGACTAAACACAGTACGTTGTCTTAAGGGGGTTTTGCATTAGAAAAGCCTGTTATTCATTTGTTGGTGTACTTTTCTCATCCCCAACAACCTCACACTACTTTCAAGCCTGACTGGATCCTCTCCTAACCTTATAATGTGCAAAATCGTATTCCCAGCATTGCAGGTAAATATAACCAGGAGCATCAGAACAGCCAAAAAAATCAACATTTTCAGATTTCAATAAAAATTGAAATAAATGTCTGTGTTTACACTGATTTTCAGTTTTAAAAGTTTTTCGTATGGAAATTCACATCCCTCACCTCAGCGTGCTGCGTGCGAACTCGTTTTTAGTTTTACTGTTAGTAAAATAGTATGACGGAACTAACTAACTGTAACCTTGATTAAGATATCAATTAGATAAGCTTTTCATTGTGAAAGTTTTATAACATTATCAATAGATGCGGGAGTTCGCCAGCTCTTAGGGTTGATATGTGTGAGTTACGTAACCCCTCCCCTACATAACGCTACGCCATACCCCCTCCTACCCCTTAAGTGTGTTATGTAATATATGTGTATGGCCCCCTAGCATGTTTTTAAATGTAAAAATAACTAACGTAAAATGAGTAAGTATATAATTTAAATAGGCTACCAGTATAATCAATCCTATAAACAAATTAAAAACTTGAAAAATTATCATTTCATTGAATCATAGTCTATTTCATTAATACTTGTACTTCTCTGAAAACACATTAAACTACTTTAAAATATGTTCTAGACAGGTCTCATCCCCAGGACAAATCAAATACGGTAATTAGAAAAAACTAATTTTAAAAGTTAAAAAATTAACATTGGGCTTATAGAGTTTAAAATCTAAACAAAGTAAATAACAGCAGTTTATAATCTGTGAGTTAATGTTCAAAGTAATACTCATGTTGTTGTTGTTGAAGTAGTACCCGAAGGCCGGGCTTTGCTCGGGGAAGGTCTGTCAGTTTGTTTAGATGACTTAATATTTCATCACATCCCGCAACTTATGAGTAGATTTTCTTAGCTCATTTGTCTCTTTTCTGGAGATATTTAAGGTCACTGCAGTTGTTATTATAGCTCAATGTCCCTTTGATTAATTTTGGATATGACATTGCCATTCTAATGTAATCTTCATTTTATGATTTTAGCTTATTTTAGTCACTGCTTTGAGGTAATCACATGTTAATACTTAAACTACAATAATAGTCTAATATATATACAGCCCCATGTGTAACACACCAGACATAAGAATTCTAGACCATTTCCAGACGAACTAGAAACGTGATATTTAGCAAGCAGGTAGCTTGTACCTTGAAACCCCCGGTAAAATTGCCAAAATATACAATTTTTAATTTTAAAACCACTAATTTTGATCTTGAAAATTGGATATTTTAACATTGGGCTTATGGAGTTTCAAATAAAAACAAAAGAAATCGTAACAGCTGTAAACAAATATCCAGTAAACTGTC
The DNA here is from genome assembly GCA_963675035.1 of Allygus modestus. Taxonomy (NCBI): domain Eukaryota; kingdom Metazoa; phylum Arthropoda; class Insecta; order Hemiptera; family Cicadellidae; genus Allygus; species Allygus modestus. Next base: position 193,474,452 of record OY776112.1, on the reverse strand, counting down.
AAAGCAACTTTCACATGGTAGAGTATAAACAAATTATAGAACTATTGAACAATGAAAACATCTAGAGTGGATTTAACCATAATGAATCTAAATAGTATACTATGTAAAACATACTTGAAGGGTCATTGACCAATAATAACAACTGGAGCGACCCCAAGCGAGGGTCTGGGGGCGGAGCCCCCAGCGAGCAAAGCGAGTTCACTATATACTTTGACAGTTCACTTATTTATCATAAACAGCTGTTATGATTCTTTTGTTTTGATTTGAAACTCCATAAAACCAATTTTATTTTTTAAATTTTCAAATTTTTTTTTAGCGAATTTCCCCTATAGGGTAGAAGCTATTACCGTAGTCGGCATGGTAAGAACTAGGCCCAGGACTAAGTTAACTTTTCCTTTTGAGGTCCCCGGACCCCAAAAACGCCATTCGTTCAAAACTACATTAGAACCTCGCTAATTCGAACATCGATAATTCAAAAACCTCTATAATTTGTAATGTTTGTCTGATCCCCTCAGAAAACCTCTAAAATTTTAAAAATAATGTACAGATAATTCAAAGTGATTTTTACGCTTAATGCAGCCTCTATAATTTGAATTTGTATATACTCGAGCCTCTACAATTAAAATTTTGTTGCCGTAATTCGAACTGTTACCTCCAAAATTCGAAGTCAACCTCTACAATTCGAACTGCGTTACCGTTAGCCTCTGTAATTCGAATTCAGGACAAAAAACACGCCTGCTGAGTATTTTGTCCAAGAGATGTGTTTGAACTACACTATTCTGTCTAGCTTTTAAAAAATAAACTTGGACCTATATAGTTTGAATTTTATTTTGACCTCTATAATTCAATCTCTCTACACTTAAATAGGGACCTCCATAATTCAAATTTTATTTATTATTACCTCTATAATTCAAACCCTCTTTATTTCAAACTTCCCATGATTCAAAATATATTGTCTTTCCCCTGAAATCGAATTAGCGAGGTTCTACTGTATATATTTATATATATATATATATATATATATATATATATATATATTACAAAGAAATGAATGACAAATGAGCACGATAACTCTCGTAAGAATTGTACGATTTTGATGAAATTTGGTATACATGTCTAAAGCAAACTTTATGACTTAAGTTCGAAAACCAGACAGATCAATCTATCCGAAGGGGTATTTTGGGGGGTTTTGGACCACTAAAATGGGTTTTTAGAAATTTGCACATTTAATTTTTTTAAAAGACAAATTTTAGTTTTCACCATTGGATTCAGCTTAAAAAACACATTATTTGGTCTTTTGATCATTGCCCTACGTCAATTGGATACTGAGATATTGAAAGTGCTAAACACAGTACGTTGTCTAATGTTATTATTATATAGGAAAAGGAACATTTTATATCTCGCTTTTTATGAATATAAACTGATGAAACTTGGTATATGGCTTCATCTGGTTGTGGGTATTGTTGTTTGCCAATCAACTTTTTTCACCTGTGGTTCCCATGGCAGCAAACAAGGTACTTGGTCCAGATGTTATTCTTATGGAGAGTAATTAAAATGTTATATATTGCTCATTTATGAATGTACGTGGATGAAACTTAGTATGTGACTTCACCTAGATGAGTTCTATTGATATTTGCATAAAAACCCATTATTGTGTTCCTTGTTACAGCAAACCTGCATACTCATCCCCAGCATTATTCTTATTGAGAATAATTAATATTTTATTCATCGCTTATTTGTGGATATATTTCTTCTGAATCCTGGATCTGCCTTATGTGTTTTTAAGACATAAATATTCATTGGAAATTCCTGAGTATGCAGGTTTGCTGTGACGGGGGTGTTTGACATAATTTGAATTTTTTTGGGGATTAGACCTGCCTAGAACTTATTTTTAACACATAAATTAGTTAATTACAACTTTTGAAGGAAATCGTTGTAGTCGTTTTTGAGATCAGAGTTGCATGTCAGTTGCATACAAGCAAGCAAGCAAACAAACCTTACTCATATTAGATTATATGGGGATAGGAATAACATGTGGTTTCCTGAAAGAGCAGTAACATGTGGTTTCCTAAAAGAGCAGTAACTAAAACCACTGAATGAGGATAACATACAGTGTGGTCATGTCATGTCCAAAATAAATCAAAGGAACATTGAGCTATAATAACTGTAGTGACCTTAAACAAATCTGTTTAAGGGGCAAATGACCCAAGGAACTCTGTGGATCAACTTTCATAAGCGAAATTTATAAAAAACCGAATGAAATTGTTTGATATTAGAATGATTATATGATTAGGTTGATTGTAAAATATTTTACCGTCTGAATGTTAGTTATTACGTAACGTTTTTCCCCCGTTAAAGTAAAACTAAATACCCTTGTCGCAGTAAACCCGCATACTCAGCGAATTTAAAATTAATATATAACATAACACATTAAAAGACTTAAGAGGTTTCATAAGAAATATATTCACAAACAAGCAAACAAGCGATATTTAAAATATTAATTATTCTCCATAAAAATAACATTGGGGATTAGTACGCAGATTTGCTGCAACATGGTACACAAAATAATGGGTTTTTATGCAAATATCGATAGAATTCATCTTAGCGAAGCCACATACCAAGTTTCATCCATATACATTCATAAATAAGCGATATATAACATTTGAATTATTTTCCATAATAATAACATGGGGACCAAGTACTTAGGTTTGCTGCTACAGGAACCATTGGTGAAAAATTGTTTTTGGTGGAATCAACAATAAACCACAACCAGATGAAGCCATATACCAAATTGTGTCAGTTTTGTTCATAAATAAGCGAGATATACAATTTTTCTTTTAGCGAATTTTCCCTATAGGGAAGAAGCTATTACCGTAGGTCTCATGGTAAGCCTTAAGCCCGAGACCATGATAACTTTTCATTTTGAGGTCCCCAGATGCCAAAAACACCATTCGTTCAAATTTATATATATAAGTGACCGTAAGCACGATAACTCTCGTAAAAAAGGTCTGATCTTAATGAAATTTAGTACAAACGTGTAAAGCACCATTTATTTGAACGAGTTCGAAAACCATATGAATCGCACCATCCGAAGGGGGTTTTCGGGGGGTTTTGTACACCAAAAAAGGTTTTTTTTCGGGTTTCCACATCTCATTTTATTTAAATCAAATTATAATTTGTACCATTGAATTCAGCATAAAAAACAGACAATTTGGTATTTTGATCATTGCTCTACGTCAATTGGTTACTGAGATATTGAAAGTGCTAAACATAGTACGTTGTCTAATATTATTCTTATGGAGAAAAATAAAAATTGTATATCTCGCTTACTTATGAACAAACTGATGAAATTTGGTATATGGCTTCATCCGGTTGTGGTTCATTATTTTTTGCACAAAAAAACAATTTACCTACTTGAGTTATATTGATATTTGTGTAAAACCCCATTTTTAGAGTTCTTGCTTCATCAAACCTGCACACTCAGCCGCCATGTTATTCTTATGGAGAATAATTAAAATGTCATACATTGTTTATTTATAAAAGTATATTGATGAAACTTGATATGTGGCTTTATGTGGCATTAAGATACATATATATGCATATTTATGCATTGGAAATTTGCTGAGTACGCAGGTTTGCTGCTACAGGGGTATTTATATATTAAGATGTATACAAAATCTTGGACCTTGACACAATGACTCGTGGATTCTAAGAAGTGGGTCAAAGAGTTTTAATTTCTTCCTAGATTATATTTAACATAAGATACTACTTTTCTTTTCTTTTTAAAATGAGGCAATTTATTCTTCTTAAAAAAAATGGAATGATTTAAGCCTTATTGTTTTTTAAGTTCTGCATTTATAGGTTGCCTATGTATTTGAACAACCGTATCAAGCTACAATAACAATGGGAGGCCTGGGGGGCACAGCCCCCCTCCCCCCCAGTAAGGTTAATGTGTTACATTAAAACCTCTGGATTAGAGTTTAAAATATTTTGCAATTCAAAACCAATTGACTGATTTTAAAACGTATTGTTCATCAAGTTCTGTACTTTATACTTATAGATTTTTACAGCAATATTAAGCTACAATAAAATAAATATCCTGATGGGTCCTCCAGTGGAACCAAAGTGTAAATAACTACTTTTAAACCACGTGCTCTCACTGATTAGGGACCTTTATTGCCGCCAACATATTATGAGGGCCTAGATGATACAGCCCTCAGTGAGACTGAGGGGTGAGTAACTACTTCATATGCACTTTGTTTGACTGATTGACAGATTTCAGGCCTCATTGTTTGTCATGTTCTGGATTTGTGTGTCATTGTCAAGCTGCAGTTATAATGGAGGGCCCATGAGGTATATTGTCAATTGAAACATTTTTTTGGGTATTTTACGCGATCACTCAATCCTTATACGCGATATAAGAGCGTACTCTTAGTATATTTAGCTACAGGCTGTAAAGTATTTTCCGTGGTGAGCATAAATCTTCACACGCAAATGGTCGGCCTGGACAACAAAGTCAAGCGGGGTCCAAATTTCCAGGGGTCGAGAATTTTTATTCTTTTAGTGCAGGGCTTCAAATTGGTCACAAAGACTCACAAAATTGAGAAGGGTGTCTGATTGTGAACAAAATAAAGATGCATTGGTTTTGTTTTAATTTTTTTTAACGTAAATCTAGGTTAGCTATTTAAGTGTCAACTCAGACTGCCTAGCTGTCAGTGACAAAATAAAGCAATTTTGCTGGGCTCATCACTGTTGACACCTAACTGTCGTTAAATTTTGAAACATGGGACAAACGAAATTTCGAAACCAAAAATACAAATGGGACAACACTTATCTTCCCGTTTAATTTAACTTAAATAATACGGGACCAAAACCAAAACTAAAAACCTACCCGCAGATATCAAAGATTTGGGGCGGGGGGTTGCTGGCGTCAAAAGGTTAGTTTTAGGAGTTTTTGACAGCCAGAGGAAATACGCAAGATCGGGTCAGAGCAAATACTATTTTAACAGTCAAGTCAGGAGTTGCTCCGCCAAGGAAGGGTTTTTTATGGGTAGGACAATGTAAGTAGTGGAGTAAGCTTAAGCGGGACAATCAGTTATAAAGTGAAGCAGCAAGCAGTGATGCACATTGTTAGCAAAATATGTACAACTTGCCATTTACACAAAATCGAGCAATACATCTAAGGTAAAGTCATAATGCACAACAATACTTAGAATTCAAAGTTAGCAAATGTCCTGGATAACTTTACGTTTCCTTCCTTTCTTAATTTATTAGCTGGACCCTAGGATTTTAATAATACGGTAAGACAGGAAGTTTGGAGACAGTAAGGATTTAGGTATTCACTGTCTCACAAAAGTCACACTATATATGATTGACGGGAAAAGGATCCAGCTAAGGGGTATTCAGGCAGAATTTAACCAACTAAACGATTGTGCCACCCTACATACCATGCACTACTTATTTCGTAACACCCTGTTGGTGTTCTGTTCGTTTTAAACGTAATAGAAAATAATGCCAATTTATTTTCTTGGCGCAAGGATTGAATTTACTAGGTATGGGCCGACAGCATCAAGTCTGTGCGCCCCGGGAAAAATGTGCAGAGCAGTAGGTATCGGGGAAATTAACTGCTACACATATGGGAAATAAACTGTAGGTGTATGATATTCTAACGCCAGGATAAATTAATTAGGCATGGGCAGACAGAAAGGAATCTGTGCGCCCTAGGAGAATATGTAAAGCAGTAGGTATCGTTTTTTTTAACTGCTTCACACAAGGGGATCAAAATATAGGTACAAGGGTTTTAATGAAAGGATACAACGGCTGTGGGCAGATAGGAATAAACCTATGAGCCCCGGGAAAAATGTGCAGAGCAGTAGATATCGGGGAAGTTAACTGCTACACATAAGGAAAACAAACTATAGGTACTGAAAAACTGGCGCCAGAATGGTGAAGGAAAAGATGCGCTCAAGATAACGGTCTACTGTTAAATTAATCCTTTTAGAAATAAATCAAGTGGTACTACAGCATATCACTAATAAAACATCCTGACTATAGTGACTTTAGGTCGACTGACAACAAGTATTCGTTAACGTGATAGTACAAATGCAATCAGTATTATTTTCCAAAAATTTAAATATTGCCACTTATCATTTAATTTGCTGAGCAAATTTCTCGGCTGTATGATAAAATAAGTACCTTTTCTTTAGGTTTTAATTAATTAACTAATTTCGTTCGAAATTACTTTGAATCAACAGTAATTATTTATTTAATATGCCCTTCAAAACAGAATAACTTAAATTCGTCTCAAGTGATTATCTTGAAAATAATACTCTATATGTAATGTATTAATCGTAAAATAATTGTAAAATCACATTTATTCCTACCTCGTGGAGGAATAAATGTCGGATATTACTCAATGGTATAAACTAATTATTAGCCACACAACACATCGATGTCTGCGAACTGAGAACTGAGAACTAAGAGCGAGCCTACTCGGCGGGACAGGTTTTAAACGTGTAGTCCCGCGCCTGCGCCCTCAGTCAGACGCGGCGTCCAGCGCCGGCCAATCCCATAGCTCGGATTCGCGCACGGGCAACCTTGTCGCCCGGCGACGCGGGTGCGGGAAATTCAAACCTGCTTAACTTACAACCACTTTTAACAAATGAAAGAACTTACTATTTTAGTTGGTGATTCTTTGAGCAAAAATTGTATATGGAATTGGGTGTTAATTATAATATTTCTTCAACAAAATAAAGCATGTTACACTCCCCACCTAATTCGGGGTACAAAAAAAATAGGAGAAAAAAAATCCGAGACTTTGTTCTTAAATATTATGACTATATTGTAACAAAATGAAAGACTTCTTCTTTAAAATAAAATATCACAGCTCTTCTTGAAGTTCAAGATTAAATCTACTATTTACATAGCTTTAGAAAAATTAAAGCGTCCTTTTTTTACAAAAAAAACCTATCTTGGTTTAACAAAATATAAAGCTTTTAAATTAAAGCAAACTTCTTAAACGGTTACACAAATTAACATCTCTTTGGTTTTAACACCAACACCAAAACTTAACTTCCATTTGATAATACAAAATGTTAAACTAAAAAAAAACAACTTCCCTCTGGGACACAACGTGTGTTTTTTTCCTCAGTCTCTTTCTCACCACTTAAGGTCAGGTCGGACTAGACGTTTGGGGACCGGCAACCATCCCACTCCCCTAAAAAATATTTTTATTTTCTTTTGCCGCCTCCTCCGTCGGCGCTGACGGTCTACTGGTTGATTCGGTTCTTGAGGAGGTTCTTTGACGGGTTCGGGGTCTGGCGAAGGTACTTTTTCGGGCTCGTTCATCGTTTCTCTAGGCGGCTCACTAACGGGTAAAGCCTCTAATGCGTCTGCAATGATGGCGTCCAGGTTTTCCTGGGTTCCTGGGATAGATAAGCACGGAGAAAAAGGTGGCCCGTACCCGGCATCAGTCGTTAATGGGTTTAGATATTCATCAATGGCCTCTAACAATACTTGAGAATCTTGTAATTCAAAATCTATTTTTGCCGGTTCTTCCAAGTCTGCAGTTAAGTACATTGCCGACAAGTCCCATGACTCCAAGCTATTTTGCGAGGGTGATCTTTCTTGTAGCTCGGCGTTATCCATTTCGTCAGACGGATCGGAGATTACTAAAATGTCCTCTGTGGTAAGGTCTATAGTTGGGATAATTTCAGCCAGCTGTCCATCCATGGGGTTGATGATGTCCTCTAATACTGTCGCCCTCATGTGTGCCCTCCAGTAGTCGGTTGAGAATTCTGTACCAATTCCCTTTATGGGGGCCTCTCAGGACAACCTTTCTGCGAACCAGGCCACGTAAACACCACAGTCGGTGGTATTGTTCTGCTTCGGGGTCGATAAGGACGTGTCAAAGAGGTCCCAATGAGATTTTTCAAAAGGGAGGCCCAGGTTTCTAGCGGCCTCTCTCAAGATGTGGTAGACTTGCGTTACCCATGCCTTATGTAGGAGACGCAGGGAGTCGTAAGCTTCTATCTTGCCCAATTTCGGCCTTACCACAATAAGTGCCCAGTGGCCAACGGTTCCCTGAATATGAAGCGGGAAAAAACAATATCCGCGAGGAATGGGTTGTTTCTCTTCCACCTTTTAGCTATTCTCCCGTGGTGTTTATCATCGAAATCTTGGAAGATATACGTGTCCAACGCCATGACCTGGACCATATCGTTTGGAAAGTGGACACTTCTCCGCTCTAGTTGGCGCAGGTACGCCTCCAAGACTGTACCATTTATGTTTCGCCCGGGTTGGAGGCACTGCAGCGTTTCGGTATCAACCAAAATTTTTGGTCGCATCTTTCACCTGTAAGCGTAAATAAGCAAGAACACTCATGCAAGTTTCGAGCCAGGTTGGTGTTAGTAACAGCGGGAAATAGAACTACGCCAAAAAGGGAAATATGGCGTGTCCTCATAAGGTTAGTGGTAGGTGGAGGCAGTGTAGTACAGAAATAAGTTTCCTAACGGTAGTATGGTTTGAGATCTTTTGAATGGACTCGCCCTACATCTTTGCCTTTTTCATCGGAAACTCTAAAAATATTCACACCAATCTTATCGGATATGGTGTATAGACCCTCAAATTTTGGTGCTAGCTTGCTGGCTAGATAATCGACAGCGGACGATAATATATGTGTTCGTTTTAATACCTTATCCCCGACCCTAAATGTATTATCCCGCCTTCGGAGGTTGTAGTATCGTGACTGACGTTGATACTGCTTTTAGATTTTTCTCACAAGTCTGCTTTATTTGTATGAGTTTTTCAAATCTTTCACAGTGCTTATCTTCCGTTCCAGTTTGATCTTTACCGTCGCTAATTGTTCCGTACAACGCCTTTGGTACTTTAAGTTCTCTGCAGTAATTTAACATCGCAGGTGTAAACTTGGTTGAGTCATGAACCGAGGTGTTCATCGCAAATTTGAACTCATCAAGGTGCTCACCCCAGGTTCGCTGGTCGTTTCAAACGTATTGAGATATCATCGTTTTTATTACACGGTTGCCTCTCTCCGTAGGATTTGATTGAGGGCTATAAGGAGCGGTGAACTGTTGTTCAATATTCCAATCGTCTGTCAAAGTGTTAAAAATCTTTGACATATACTGACTGTCGTTGTCAGTTAAGAGCACTTCGGGTGCTCCAAAGCGTAGAAGAATTAATTCAATAAATTTCTGAGAGACTTGATAAGCCGTTGCGTTTTTAATAGCTGCTATTTCTATACATTTAGTATACATATCTTGGAAAACAACCAAGAACCGATTTCCTCGTTTTGATCGAGGTAGTGGGCCGACAATATCACTAGTGACAGCGTACCATGGTCCCTGAGGTCGACGAAAATGCATTTTACCAACCGCCTTTTGCTCTTCGACTTTATGTTTTTGGCAAACATCACATTTTCTCACATAGTGTTTTACATCTTTACGCCACCCGGGCCAAAAATATCTATCAGCTATTCGCTTTATGGTTTTATTTACACCTAAGTGTCCCGCAGTAGGGTTGTCGTGTGTTTCGGCAAAGATTTGATCTCGAAACGAGCTTAGAATACATAGCTTCCACTCTAATGTTGTGTCCTCATAGTAGTAGAGGAGAAACACCGTTTTAGGGCCGTAATCGGCACTTTTTTCCCATGTTATTCTTATGGGGAGCCGTTTTTGCGCCGACACCGGCTCCCGCCTTACACAAATTTTCTTGTTAGCCTGTAGTACCCTTGCCTTAAATACATTTTCCCCCTATATTTTTAAAATTTGCTCTAAATTCATTTTAATACATCCTTTGTGAAAATCCATGAGTTCAAAAATAACTCCACACTAAATAAACAACACATGTAAACAACTTAGAAGTGCACTCGGTTATCGCCACAAGCGCGACAATCAACCTTGAAGGAGATTCTGCAAGATCGGCACCAAGGACACAGCGACCGATGCATAGTAACCGATGCGTAATTTTACAAATTAATTTTGTGAATTGTCGGCTATATAAAGAGCTGCTGCAGGCTAGGGTCATCACTTCATATCCTACAGACCCAGCACCAACAAGACCTTCAGTGTTGCAGCGACCGATGCATAGTAACCGATGCGTAATTTTACAAATTAATTTTGTGAATTGTCGGCTATATAAAGAGCTGCTGCAGGCTAGGGTCCTCACTTCATATCCTACAGCCCCAGCACCAACAAGACCTTCAGTGTTGCAGATTTTAACTTAAAATTCAGTGGTCCAGTACTTAGAATAATTTCGGCTAAAATATGCTTTTTTACTCTGGACTTAGAAAAATTTAGTGCTTAAAATAATTTCGGCTAAAATATGCTTTTTTTACTCTGGACTTAGAAAAATTTAGTGCTTAAAATAATTTCGGCTAAAATATACTTTTTTTACTTTGGACTTAGAAAAATTTAGTGGTTAAAATAATTTCGGCTAAAATATGCTTTTTTTACTCTGGACTTAGAAAAATTTAGTGCTTAAAATAATTTCGGCTAAAATATACTTTTTTTACTTTGGACTTAGAAAAATTTAGTGGTTAAAATAATTTCGGCTAAAATATGCTTTTTTTACTCTGGACTTAGAAAAATTCAGTGCTTAAAATAATTTCGGCTAAAATATACTTTTTTTACTCTGGACTTAGAAAAATTTAGTACTTAGAATAATTTCGGCTAAAATATACTTTTTTTACTTTGGACTTAGAAAAAATTCAGCACTTAGAATAATTTCGGCTAAAATATGGTTTTTTTACTCTGGACTTAGAAAAATTTAGTGGTTAAAATAATTTCGGCTAAAATATGCTTTTTTTACTCTGGACTTAGAAAAATTTAGTGCTTAAAATAATTTCGGCTAAAATATGCTTTTTTTACTCTGGACTTAGAAAAATTTAGTGCTTAAAATAATTTCGGCTAAAATATACTTTTTTTACTTTGGACTTAGAAAAAAATCAGCACTTAGAATAATTTCGGCTAAAATATGTTTTTTTTACTCTGGACTTAGAACAAATTAGAGTGGTTCTTATGACTTAATAACTTTGAAGATGAAAGGGAATCGTTATTTTTGAAAACATTTTCATTTTTGATTAAAATTCAAATTTGGTTTGGAGGTACTTTATACAATTATCTAAAAAGTAGTTTCCCAGATTTTTGATAAAGGGCTTAGTTTTTATAACAATTTTGAATTTGTGTTTTTGTCTAAAATCTTCATATTTTGATCGTATTTAAATTTTTAAAATGGTAATTTTTGTTTATAAAAAGCAGAGCATGACATCTCTACAGTCATTTCAACACAAAATGTTGTCCTGTGCAATCTGCTCCGTGCCCTGCTCCAAAAGAAGTAATTTAATCAGACACTATCGTAACATCCACAAAGTTATTCCTAAAATTTGTAAAATATGTCATCAAATATTTGACAATAGCAATTTTAAAATGCATATGCTAGAGAACCACAATACTTGTAATGTGTGTAAGAGAGTCATCACCCGTGACAAGAAACGCCACCACCTACGATGTGACAAGCGACCCTATAATGGGTTTAAGTTTCAGGGTGAGTCTGTGGATATATTAAACACCCTTCAATCATGTCCTTTACCAATAAAATGGATTCTTATTAGGAGAGTGAAATTTATCAAACACACAATTAGTAAGAAAGGTGAATTATTAATTGATAAAGAAACTATTGCTAACTTTCGAAGTTTAACTAATTTATCAATTGAGAAAGCACAATTAAAGACACAAATTGAAAATTCACTTTTAAAAATCGACACATCTTTACACAAATTTCAATCAGAAGGCAGTGGATGGATATATGACCATACTAAATACTGGCAGCTGCATGTTTACAAGTATAAACCCCTAACTCCCAAGTCATACATCCCCACACCAGAAAATATAAAATCAAAACACGCTGTTTTAAATATTAAAAATAGTGATAATAAATGTTTTGTGTGGAGTATTTTAGCAAAATTAAATCCAAGGAATCATGGAGAACATGCAAATCAAGTATTTTACTACGAACCCCACGTAGGTCAGTTAAATATGACAAATATAAAATATCCCGTAAAAATATCCGACATTGATAAATTTGAAAAACAAAATAATATAAGTGTTAATGTATATGGAATTGAAGGACAATTAATATATCCATTGAGAATAACTAAACTAAATAGTAATACGCACGCAAACCTGCTGCTTTTACAACAAAGCCGCAAATCACATTACTGTTTAATTCGTGATTTTGATAAGTTAATGTTTAATTCTACAAAAGATAACCATAAGAAATATTTTTGCAAGTTCTGTTTGCAACATTTTTACACTAAAGAAATATTGGAACGTCACATAACATATTGTAAAACCTTTGTTGCCCAAAGAGTACAAATGTCTAAAAAAGATACATTACAATTTACGAATTACAAATATCAACTTAAAGCTCCCTTTGTGATTTATGCAGATTTCGAATGCTTTATAAACTCTAACAAACACACTGCTTCTGGATTTGCTTATGTTGTAGTGAGAGATTCTAAAATTATTTACGAAGAGTTGTACAGTGGTGAAAATGTAATGGATGTGTTTTTCGAAAAATTATTTAAAACTTATGACTTTATTAAAAGTCAGATGGGAGTATATGTTCCCCTTGTAATGACTCCAGAGCAAGAGACGTTATTTCAAAACTCTACACGCTGCCACATATGCCGCCAGCCGTTACTGTGTGATAAAGTGCGCGACCATTGTCACTTAACAGGTGAGTTCAGAGGGCCCTCCCATAACTCTTGTAATTTAAACTATAAAGTAACCAAGAAAATTCCAGTATTCTTCCACAATCTTAAAAACTATGATGGACATTTAATAATGCAAAACTTAGGAAAATTTAATCGCAAATTGAATTGCATAGCCAAAGATATGGAAACGTATATTTCATTCTCTGTTGATGATTTAGTATTTTTGGATTCCTACAACTTTCTGTCCCTTCCCTTAAGCAAATTAGCTTCAAATTTAAATACATTTAGATTTATAGACAATCCACTACTACAACGTAAGGGCGAATTTCCGTACGAATACATGACAGGACCAGAAAAGTTTTTAGAGCCTCTCCCACCCACAGAGGCATTTTACAGTAGTCTAACTAAAGAATGTATATCTCCTGCACAATATGAACACGTTAAAAACGTATGGAATCATTTTAATATAAAGAATTTAAAAGAATATCACGATTTATACCTTAAAACAGATGTTTTGTTATTGGCTGATGTGTTTGAGACATTTAGGGACTTATGTTTAAAGGATTATAAACTCGACCCTGTCCACATGTACTCACTGCCTGGACTAACATGGGAGGCGTGTCTTAGAATGACCGGCATAAAATTACAGTTATTTCAAGACGTTGACATGCATTTGTTTATAGAACATGCCATTAGAGGCGGCGTAAGCATGATTTCCACGCGCTATGCTAAAGCCAACAACAAGTACATGGGCGAACATTATGACCCAAATCAAGAAAGCACCTATCTTGTATACTTAGACTGCAACTCGCTATACTCTACAGCAATGTGCGAGTCGTTGCCCGTTGATGACTTTAGATGGACAAATGAGAAAGATTATAAATACAACCAAAATGAAAACTTTGGATTTATTTTGGAAGTTGATTTAAAATACGATAAAAGTTTACACGATTTGCATAACGACTACCCACTCGCACCAGAAAAAATGAATGGAAAATTAATACCAAATTTAAATGACAAAACTAAATATATTTTACATTATAAAGCACTAAAAAAATACGAAGAACTGGGTTTGGTAGTTACAAAATACCACAGAATTTTAAAATTCAGACAATCAAAATGGCTTGCGCCCTATATTAATTTTAATATTGAAAAGCGACAAAAAGCTAAACACGATTTTGAAAAAGACTTTTACAAACTGTTAAATAACAGTCTCTTTGGTCGAACAATTATGAACCAACGCAAGTTTCGTGATATACATCTTGTAGACGAGTCTAAGTTAACAAAATACGTTACAAAGCCAAGGTTTGACTGTAGCAAAATGTTCGATAACAAGTTGCATGCTGTGCATTTAAATAAATTAATTGTAAAGTTTGATAAACCAATATATTTAGGAATGACCATTTTGGATATCAGTAAAGTAATAATGTATGATTTCCACTATAATTATATGTCAAAATTTAAGAATAAAAAGTTCTTAATGACAGACACAGACAGCCTTGTTTATTCTATAGTAACAGAGGACTTTTACAAGGAAATACAAAGTGACTTGGACTGTTTCGACACCTCTGCATATAGTAAAGATCATTTCTTATACTCTGATAAAAATAAAAAAGTTACGGGCAAGTTTAAAGACGAATTAAGTGGTCAAATTATGTATGAATATTGTGGTTTAAGGCCAAAATTATACTCTTTCATTCCTTTACAATGGTTATACGAAAAAGAAAATCAAAGTGAGCTAGAGGTTAAAAAGGCAAAGGGAGCTGACAACGCCACAGTTAAACATCTCTTAAGACACCAACATTACTTACACTGTCTTGCAACCGGGGAAGATTACTATGAGAATGTTACAAGAATTAAATCCACAAACCACCATCTTCAAACATTAACGATGAACAAAAAGGTACTCTCTTTTGATGACGACAAGAGGTTTATTCTGGATGGCATCAACACTCTTGCCCTTGGTCATTATAAAATTGGTCAAACATAAATCTATATTTCCCATTATTCTTTGGCCTTTCCTTGTCTATTACAAAAAAGCCATATTTAGACCTATCCCAGCATTGATGGCAGAGATTTCTAAATTGGTTAAATGAAAAATCATTTCCCAAATGATTGTTATACACATGTTTTAAATTTAAATCGTCTTGTTTAAATAATATTAGAAAATTAACATTGTCACGTAAATGTTTGTTTACTTTACTGTAAGATTGACACAAGTAAAAACTGTTAATATTTTTGTGTCTGCCCATTGAGAAAAATTGTGTGATATTTGGACTATTTATGTCGTCAAATACAACTATTGAGTGTGATTCTACATCATTTGGTGTGATTTCACAGTTTGAATATGTGTGTAATTTAACTTCATCACACAGACGGAATATTTCAATTATTTTTTTATATTTTTCTTGTTCTAAAGATTTGGATATTATATATAAATTTGTAAACTTTAATCCTTGTTTTTTTACAATTAAGTTATAAATTACAACGGTCTTCCCCGAACCACTGGGCCCTATTATAAGACAGCGAATATTATTAGGAAATAGACCCAACTTCTTTGGTGTATTTTCTTTATGTGCTATTTTAAATTTGTTATTTTGTTGAATAAATGACATTTTTTATATAATAAAAATGGCAAAGAGAAAGTGTAAAAAGGTCCAAGGTAAGGGATTATTCTTAAAGCCATATAGAGGCCGTGGCTTGTTAAATACCCTTATAAACAACCTTCCTTTCCCCCTCCACATCCCGTCATATTCATATTGTGGTCCTGGAACTAAGATACGTGAAAATTTAGCCAGAAATGTACCTCCAAAAAATAAGCTAGACTCTTATTGTAAAGAGCACGACATATTCTACATGAATAATCCTGATACAGCCGCCCGGAACAAGGCTGATATGAGATTAGCGGACCAGGCTTGGACTAGGGTTTCGGCAAAGGACGCCAGTCTGGCTGAAAAAGCAGCAGCTTATGCAGTGACAAATTTGATGAAGGCCAAAGCAAAAATGGGAATGGGATTAAAATTTAATAAAAAATATGGACAACTTTCAGCTGTTAGAGGCAGCAAGAGACGTGCCTCGCTTTCGAGGAGTGTACCTAAAAAACGAGCTAAAACATCTAAGGCCAAAAGTAAGAGAATGTGGAATTATTAATTTAGACAGTGACAGGGGCACACATTGGACAGCATATCGTAAAAATAAAGATGTTGTAATATATTTTGACCCCTTCAGAATACAACCTCCAAAAGAGGTAATTGAATATTTTGTACCATCTAAAATTTACTATACAACTGATCAAATACAAGATTTAAACAGTTCCATTTGTGGAATTTTATGTTTATCATTTCTGAAAAATTTTAGTTTATAAAAATGGATTCATTTACTATAACATTTACGGGTACAGAGCCAGAGTTGAAGTCGGTGTTCTTTCCTCCTATAGAATTAAATGGTGATTATGTAATTGGGCTGGTAGATTTTCAAAGTTATAATTCTATATTTAATGTTAAAAAACCTCTAAATACTTTGACATATTACAAAATGCACAAAATTACAACCCCAAAAGGGGAGGTCACAATTGACGAATTAAACCGGGAATTAGCTGGTAAAGTTGAAGTTATTATACAAAATAAAGTAGCATTAATTAATACAAAAGTCAAACTTATATTTTACAAAGGGCTAGTTCCAAAATTAAATAAACTTAAAGACACAAATTTAACTATAGACGAGGGTGAGGATGTGTATTATTACGATCACAAAGCTCCAAATGTAATTGAAATTGCTGAAGGTACATACGAAGTGTTTGAGCTTGCGAAGGAAATTCAAAAGCAACTCCCAGATTTTGTACTTATAGCCGATAATAAAACTATGAAAGCCACATTGCATTCTAGCCATGTGTTTGATTTTACAAAACCGTGTTTAGGGTCTGAATTATTGGGATTTAAAGGATTTTCTACTCCAGATATTGCGTTTAAATCTGTAAATAAAATCAACATAAATAATGTAAATGTGATTAGAGTAAAATGTAATATTGCGAATGGGTCTTATTTGAATGGTGACAAATCACACACCATACACAGTTTTTACCCAGAAGCTCCTCCCGGCTACAAAATTATTGAGGTCCCCAGAAATATTATATACTTCCCTGTAAATAAGAGAAGTTTAGATGTTGTTAGCATTACATTTGCAGATCAACACGACAAGCCAATTGACTTTAATAAAGAAGAAACTACAATTACTTGTCATATAAAAAAGATATGAGAATTTACAAGAACGGACTGAGTGTGCAAAATGCCAGGTTTCTGCGATCAATTGGGTTGAAGTTAAAATTTTCTATTAATAAAAATGGAAGATTTTCTAGACGTTACAGGAAAATTCCAATACGACGATAGCGTGGTTAAAATTACAAATCACTCCTATGTTCCACACAACACTTTAGCAATAAATAATTCCGATGAAATTCGAATATGCATAAATAATCAAGATTTACTAACACTCCCATGTAGGAGTTATCTGTATATTAAAGGAGAGATAGAGAATCATGATAAAGGACATTTTATAAATAATGCATTTGCATTCTTATTTGACGAAATTAGATACGAAGTTGCTGGTAAAGAAATAGATATTGTAAGAAATCCGGGAATTTCCAGTCTTATGAAAATATTGTGCTCTTACAATAAAACAACTAAATTGTCAAATGTAGCATTTGATTCTGATGAAAATTTAAAGGAGTTCCATAAAAGCGGCAAGTTTAGTACTTGTGTCCCGTTAGAGCTGTTAATGGGTGTGTTTGAGGATTTTAATAAGGTTTTAGTAAATGTTAAACAAGAATTGGTGTTGAAAAGATCCAAAAACGACTTAAATTGTATATTAACAACATCTAATGCTCCAACTGGTGTCGATCCTATTCCTAAAATTACACTTAAATCGATTCAGTGGGTGATGCCGCATGTGGTGCCATCTGATGGGGAGAGGCTTCAATTACAAAAGATGTTATTGCAAAATAAAAATTTGCAAATTGCATTTAGAAGTTTGGAGCTACACGAACTCCCATCATACCCCGAAACCAAGAGACATACATGGTCAGTTAAGACGTCTTCGAGTTTGGAGAAGCCCAGGTATATTATATTTGGTTTCCAAACTAGTAGGGACAACAGTGCACGAAAAAGAACTGATGAATTTGATCACTGTAAATTGAAAAATCTCAAAGTGTTTTTAAACTCTGAATATTATCCTTATAGTGATTTAAATCTCGACTTTGAAAATGGAGATGCCTCTAAAGCTTATGAGATGTTTGTGAGGTTTAGGGAGAGTTACTACAACACCGCCCCCGATCCTATGTTTAACAGAGCTGACTTTATAAAGAAATATCCTCTAATTGTAATAGATTGTTCTAGGCAGAATGAATCAGTCAAAGAGGAGGTTGTAGATATTAAATTAGAAATTGAAACTGCAGAAAATGTCCCTTCAAACACATCTGCATATTGCCTAATAATACACGATAAGGTGTTTGAGTATAATCCTTTGACAAATGAGATAAATAAAATGTAAATAAAATGAAAACAAATATTCAACAAGAATTGGTAGAGTCTGCAAAACAAATAAGAGAAAAATATAGGGCGTTAAAACGTGGTAAATGTCTAGAGGCTGAAGAGAGGTTCCAAACATTCCAACCGTTAATAGAGCCTTTGCAAGAATTAAAAAATTTAGCCACAAAAACAGAGAGGCCAGTTCTCCCAATGATTTTAGAAAAGACCCCGTCTAGAATACCAAGAATAACACAGATAACACCGCACAAATTAGATTTTGGTCTTTTAGCATCAGACTATTTAGGAAATTACCTTAGTAGAAGTAGTATGACAGACACCACATATGGTATTAGGCGAGAAGGAAATAAATTTTTTATTGGGAATCAGGAAGTTCAAATTGCCAATGATGATGTTACAGTTGGAGAAACAATTTATAAAGGGACAAAGGGATTGTGGGAATTGTTAACTTTAAAAGAACCCGTAAACTATAGTCAGGCTGATTTGCAAAATTATAAAGAGATTTTGGAAGCTACAAATGCACATTTAAAGGGTTATAAACCAGGTGCGGCGATGTCAAGCAATAAACACACTAAATATCTTAATATAATTAAACCCCTGTTTAAGACTGTTGGTGAAGGTTTAAGGCAGGTAACTGGTAATAAAATAGACTATGTTTATTGGGACGATCCTAATGAGCTTGTAGATAGGTTAAGACTGCTTTGGTTAAGCCGATTGGCGGGAAATTCTGGAGTGGATAATGAGATAGATTCTATCATAGAAGAATTGAGGGAAAGTGGAATTGTTTATTAAATAAAAAGATGATAGATAAATTTTATCGTGTATATAACCCGTATAGTAAACCAGAAGCTAGAAGTTTTAAAGAAACTACTTTAAATCTAAAAGATGATGGTTGGAATGCTTTAAATTATAAAATTAGTAATGTTAAAGGTGGGGAGTTTACTGATGATGTATCGACTTTGGGGCAGACGTTAACTAGAAAAGGTGATGCTTTTGTACAAGGTAATACTAAATATAAGTTTTTAGAATCCAAGAGTAATAATTGGAACGCGAATAAACGCAAAATTACTAATGTTAAACGAGGTGAAAGCTCAACCGATGTACCCACATTAGAGCAAACTTTAATAAGAAAAGATGATGTCTTTGTACAAGACAAAAATAATTATGAATTTTTGGAATCGGAGAATGGTATTTGGAATGCCAAAAAGCGAAAGATTAGTAATTTGTTGGCTGGTAAAGAAAGCGATGATGTTGTAAACGTCTCTCAAGTACCAAAAATGGATCTAAACTTTTGGGATTTTAATAATAAAAGGCTAGTTCGTGTTAAACCCGCTGTTGATGAGAACGATTGTGTTACAAAACATCAGACTGTGACTTTAGATGGTTTTAAATTTGATGGTAAAAATAAGCAATTAACAAACATTTTACCTGGAACATTGCCAAATGATGTGGCTGTTGTTAATCAAATATTAACAAAAGGTGAGAAAAGCATAATAAAACAGGGGGATAAATATTATAATGTATTAACATTAGATAGAGATATGTGGGATGCAGAGGACAAATTAATAAAGAATGTACCTGAGGGCAAAGATAGGAGTGATGTTTGTTTAATGTCACAGGTTTTGAGGTATGACGATAATATTAAAACTTTTAGACAAGACAATATTAAATTTGATATTTGTTTAAAATCACATGCTTTAAGGTTTAACAATAAAACTAATAAATTTATGCAAGACAATAATGAAATCGATTTGATGATGTACAATCCTAAATTGTTGGTTGCAGACCCTACATCTTTAAGCGGATTTAAGACTTTAGATGGAGAGGCATATTTGCCAAAAAACTATGTATATCAAAGAATGAGTGATGGTATGTTAATTGGTAGCAATGGAGGTGTTTTTGAAACGACAGAGACTGGCAGATACGTTAACATTAAAAATAAAGAATAAAAAATGGAAAAAATTGCTTACGAATTGCATAAGCCCGCGAGAAAGAATTTTGTTAGAAGGTCTTTTAAGGTGTTGGGTATAAACGAAACTGTTCAAATAGATTTAATAGATATGCGGAATTATGCTAGAGAGAATTCTGGGAATAAATATATTTTAACTTTAATAGACACATTTTCTAAAAAAGCTTATGCTGCTCCACTAAAGAATAAAACTGGATTAGTAGTCACAGAAGCTATAAAAACTATTCTCCCAAAGGGAGTTAAAAATATTCAATCTGATAACGGAAAAGAATTTTTTAATGAACATTTTACCAAACTAATGAAAATTCTAAATATTAATCACTACCACACTTACTCTACAACTAAGGCGGCTATTGTGGAAAGGTTCCAGAGAACTTTAAAGAATTGGTTGTATAGAGAGTTTAGTGCACAAGGGAGTTACAAGTGGTTGGATTTACTTCCAAAGTTAATAAGGATATATAATAATAAAGTACATAGATCCATAGGGATGAAGCCTAACCAAGTAAGTGCTAAGAACTCTAAAGATGTACATGAAAGGTTAGCATCTAAAGTACAAGTTAAAAAGCCAAGATATAAGGTGGGGGATAGTGTAAGGATATCTAAATATAAACACGTATTTAGTAAAGGATATACCCCTAACTGGACGGGAGAGCTTTTTACAATAGCAGAAGTTAAGAAAACAAAGCCTGTGACTTATATTTTGAAAGAAGAAAATGGCAATATAATCAAAGGAGGATTTTATACAGAAGAATTGTTAAAGACTAAATATAAAGACATGTATTTGGTAGAGAAGGTAATTAGGAGGAAGGGTGATTTATTATATGTCAAATGGCTCGGGTTCCCAAGTAGCCAGAACTCGTGGATTTCTGCAAAGGATGTATTAAAATGAATTTAGAGCAAATTTTAAAAATATAGGGGGAAAATGTATTTAAGGCAAGGGTACTACAGGCTAACAAGAAAATTTGTGTAAGGCGGGAGCCGGTGTCGGCGCAAAAACGGCTCCCCATAAGAATAACATGGGAAAAAAGTGCCGATTACGGCCCTAAAACGGTGTTTCTCCTCTACTCATAGTCTTATTTTCTATTAAATTTCCGATACAGTTTACCTTCTCGTATAGGATAGTTTTTGTACATTGACGGGCTTGTTGCGACTTTTGTCCACATTTTGTCATACCAGTCCGGATTATGAGGGTTTTCAACTTCAGTCGGAACTTGTATATCGTTTTCTGTGATGTTACATTCAAACCTATCTTGTGAAGCGTTGTCAGTGTCTTTACAGGGGTTTCGGGAAAGTGCATCGGCTACATGGTTTAGAGTTCCTTTTCGATATTGAATATCAAAATCGTGTTGTTGCAGTTCAAGCATCCAGCGCGCTAAGCGACCTGAAGGTTTTTCGAGAGACATAAGCCAACGAAGGGCCTGATAATCCGTTATAGCAGTAAATTTTCTTCCCTCTAAATATGGTCTAAATTTCCGCACGGCCCAAACTAATGCTAAACACTCCTTTTCTGTGACAGAAAACTTCTTCTCGCTGTCTGAAAGCAAGCGGCTTGCGAATGCTACTACTATTTCCTTCTTTCCTACCCGTTGAAACAAAGACGAGCCCAAACCAAATTCAGAGGCATCCACCTGAAGTATAAACGGCTGCGTAAGATCAGGGCAGTTTAAGACCGGTGCTGTAGAAAGTGCATCTTTTAAATCCTGAAATGCTTTACTCTGAGCTTCTGTCCATTCCCACCTCTGATTTTTTTTTTAGAAGCTTAGTCAAGGGAACCGTCAATAAGGCAAAGTTTGGAATAAATCGCCTATACCAGGAGGCTAACCCTAGAAAACTTCTCACTTGCTTTACAGTCTTTGGATCGGGAAACTCTTGAATTGATTTAACTTTCTCTGGATCGGTTTGTATGCCCTTTTCATTAACGATATGGCCTAAATATTTGAGTTCTTTCTTACAAAAGTGGCATTTATCGGAATTTATTTTCAGCCCGGCTTCACGAAGCTTAGTGAATACATTTTTCAATAACTTTAAATAATCGTCAAAACTACGGGAGACTAGAACAATGTCGTCAAGATATGCAAACGCGTGGGGTTCGTATTCGGGACCAATTATTGTATCCAGTAGTCGTTGAAAGGTGGCGGGCGAAGAATGCAACGCAAACGGCATGACTTTAAATTGATATATCCCACGTCCAGGGACAGTAAACGCCGTTATGAGGCGACTATCTTCCGCAAGAGGGACTTGCCAATATCCATATTTCAAGTCAATTGTGCTTATGTACCTAGCATCTTTCAATTTTTCTAAAATATGATTGATTCTCGGGAGAGGATAAGCATCTTAAATACTCAGGGAGTTTGGTTTCCTTAGGTCAAGGCAAGCTCTGTAACGTCCTGAAGGTTTTTTAACCAAGACTAAAGGTGAGTTCCAAGGTGACGACGAGGCTTCAATGACATCTTCTGCAAGCATTCTGTCGATTTCTTCATCCAAAACTTTTTGCATGTGGGGATTTAACGGATAATAGCGTTGTTTGACGGGTATCGTGTCAGGTTTCAATCTTATTTTATGCTCGATAAGAGTAGTGTGTCCACTAACTCTTTGAAATTGTGATAACTCTTCGTCTAAAAATTCACCTAACTTCCGACTTTCCTCCTCTGTTAATTGCGATATGGCACTCGTGTGACATATGTCTTGGCTTATTGACCGTTGGTTACAACTGATCAGAGTTGGTAAATTCACGGCAATAAGATTAAGAGCTCGAATTACATCCATCCCAAATACTAATAAAGTGGACAATGTCGGGAGAAACAGCGATTTTATAGTGTGATTTTGTTTATTGATAGTACAGGAAAACTCGTATGCTTTGCTAATTTCTACTATTGAACCATCCGACAGGTGAACGTTTAATTTCACACTTCTCGGTGATACCTGATTCATAGTTAAACATTTTACGACTCGATCTCCAATCAATGTTATCACTGACCCTGTATCTAATAATGCACAAAATTCTTCGTCGAAAATCGATATTGTTAAGAATGGCCTACTATCATTTTGCTTGATCTCTGCACACACATTTTTGTTAAAGTTTCTTATAAATTCTAACCAGTCTTTCCAGCCGCTGGAGGTGTTTTTGACTGGTCGAGACTCGGTACACCTCCTGGTTTCCGGCCTCGAATGTCGTTTTCCGAGCGACACGGACAATTTACAGTTCGCATCCCTTCCTTCTTACAGTTATAACAGCGGATTATTCTCGGTTCTTTACACTCATGAAATCGATGACCTTGTTTCTCACAATTCCAACAAATTGGGACTTTGTACTCTTTGTTTTCAGTACCTTTCGTGGGAGCAGAAACGGTATTTTGGTCTCGTGAAAGTGAATTATGAAAATGGGGCTGTTGATTGTACTTCCAAGCACTTTTATGGAAATTACTCTGGTACCGCTGATGCAAGTTATCAAATCTACGAGCCACTTCTTGTTTCGTAGGTGATACTTGTAGCGAATCAACCTGGTAGTTTCGAGGACCACGATTCTTAGAAAAATATGCGGTTTCAGGGATCCATGATTGAGCCGGATTCGGGGGCGGACGAACATTTTTCTTTTCACGTATATAACTCTCATAGCCTTCAGCCTGCCGAATCAATTCACTTATCGTGTGGAAGCTATCTCTTCTTACCATTAACTTATAGTCCGGGCGCATGTTGGTGTAGACTTTATTCAGCATATCATTTAAGCTATATTTTCCGCTTCTCCTCATTAGTGTTGACAGTGCGACAATATATTTACGAATAGGTTCGTCCTCACCCTGAGTACGCCGGTTTATTTCCTCATCTAATCTACGCTTGTAATCCGGAGGGAGGTATTGTTCTTCAAAATTGCGTAAGAAATCATCATACGTACCCCACGAATGTTTGTTGTTTCGATACCAAAATACAGCCTCTCCTTTAAACAGTTCTGGTAGTGCTTTCAACAACAAATCTGATTTAATGTCGTAGGAGTCAGCTAATTCAGAGAGCCGCTCAATGAACGAAATGGGATCTTTATCGCCGTCAAATCGAAGATTCCACTTTCTAACCTGATTGCAAACGTTAGCAATTTCATTTCGGCTATCTTTCGCTTCACTTGCGGGCATATTTTGATTATATAAACTCGTCTCGTATGTAGAATTTGGGATTTTCCAAGGATTTTGTGTACTGATTTGGATGGGTTGGTAGGAATGAGGCCAAGCCGGGGAAACAGCGTAGGGTCCGGCTAGCATTGAGGAAGTTGTAGGGTTTAAGCCACACCAAGCTGAAGGAACTGATCTACCAGGTACTTGGGACCCAGGATAACCTGGATGGGTCGAAAAACGTGAAGGCGTTTCAAAATGTACTCTCGAATGTAATAAATCTCGCGGTTGCCCCGCATAAGTCGCTAAATCCTCATTTCTAGATTGGACATCTGATTTTGATCTTGATAAATTCGCTAATGTCTCTTGTACAACTCTAAAATCAGCGGAGGGAGGTAGACCAAGAATTTCTCGCACACTAACGGATTCCAAGTTCCTGCTTTCAGTGACTATTGCGGGAATAGATTCACCAGCGCTCGAAACAACAGCTGTGTTCGTGTGTAAATGAAAATGGGGTTGAAAACTAGCATTCTCCTCAAACTCCTGGTCAAATCCTAGTGTATTGTGTTCCTCTGAAAGAGCTTTCGATTCACTTGCCACATATCCTGTTCTCAGAAAAGTTACTAATGTTGGTCGGAGTTGAGCTACAGTCCCTTCGGAATCTAAATTATATTTTCGCAATTCATTTTGAAGCTCGTACTTTTGCAATGCATAAACCCAACCTACACGGGGATCACTTTCACTCGGGGAAGGAGTTCTTGTCTCTGTAGTTGTAGTTGGTAGTGCAAGTGTATCAGTGACCAAAGAAAGATTCAGTGTAGTAGTGACTGGTGGAGTTTCAGTCTTCCCTAAAGGGGAAGTCACTGGGACGGTCTTTTTAGTACTTGATGTGGCTGTAGTTGTCTGAGTCAACGGAGGAGCAGTTTTAGTTACTGTTTGTGTAGTAGTAGCAGGTTTCGACTTTGAGGCAGTAGTAACTAAGCCAGCAGGGTCTTTGGGATCAAGAAAATTCATGAAAAGGAGTATCTTAAAGGGTCGTAGAAACAATTCTAAGTTGAACAGCATCTTTTTTTTAACGTAAACTGTTTTTAGAACATAAAAGAGTCCCTGTTCGGGCGCCAAAAATGTAAAGTATTTTCCGTGGTGAGCATAAATCTTCACACGCAAATGGTCGGCCTGGACAACAAAGTCAAGCGGGGTCCAAATTTCCAGGGGTCGAGAATTTTTATTCTTTTAGTGCAGGGCTTCAAATTGGTCACAAAGACTCACAAAATTAAGAAGGGTGTCTGATTGTGAACAAAATAAAGATGCATTGGTTTTGTTTTAATTTTTTTAACGTAAATCTAGGTTAGCTATTTAGGTGTCAACTCAGACTGCCTAGCTGTCAGTGACAAAAGAAAGCAATTTTGCTGGGCTCATCACTGTTGACACCTAACTGTCGTTAAATTTTGAAACATGGGACAAACGAAATTTCGAAACCAAAAATACAAATGGGACAACACTTATCTTCCCGTTTAATTTAACTTAAATAATACGGGACCAAAACCAAAACTAAAAACCTACCCGCAGATA
Organism: Allygus modestus; assembly: GCA_963675035.1. Taxonomy (NCBI): domain Eukaryota; kingdom Metazoa; phylum Arthropoda; class Insecta; order Hemiptera; family Cicadellidae; genus Allygus; species Allygus modestus. The sequence continues at coordinate 193,448,541 of OY776112.1, read as the reverse complement.
TCAAAGATTTGGGGCGGGGGGTTGCTGGCGTCAAAAGGTTAGTTTTAGGAGTTTTTGACAGCCAGAGGAAATACGCAAGATCGGGTCAGAGCAAATACTATTTTAACAGTCATGAATTTACTAGGTATGGGCCGACAGCATCAAGTCTTTGCGCCCCAGGAAAAATGTGCAGAGCAGTAGGTATCGGGGAAATTAACTGCTACACATATGGGAAATAAACTGTAGGTGTATGATATTCTAACGCCAGGATAAATTAATTAGGCATGGGCAGACAGAAAGGAATCTGTGCGCCCTAGGAGAATATGTAAAGCAGTAGGTATCGTTTTTTTTAACTGCTTCACACAAGGGGATCAAAATATAGGTACAAGGGTTTTAATGAAAGGATACAACGGCTGTGGGCAGATAGGAATAAACCTATGAGCCCCGGGAAAAATGTGCAGAGCAGTAGATATCGGGGAAGTTAACTGCTACACATAAGGAAAACAAACTATAGGTACTGAAAAACTGGCGCCAGAATGGTGAAGGAAAAGATGCGCTCAAGATAACGGTCTACTGTTAAATTAATCCTTTTAGAAATAAATCAAGTGGTACTACAGCATATCACTAATAAAACATCCTGACTATAGTGACTTTAGGTCGACTGACAACAAATATTCGTTAACGTGATAGTACAAATGCAATCAGTATTATTTTCCAAAAAATTAAATATTGCAACTTAACATGCAAGTTGCTGAGCAAATTTCTCGGCTGTATGATAAAATAAGTACCTTTTCTTTAGGTTTTAATTAATTAACTAATTTCGTTCGAAATTACTTTGAATCAACAGTAATTATTTATTTAATATACCCTTCAAAACAGAATAACTTAAATTCGTCTCAAGTGATTATCTTGAAAATAATACTCTATATGTAATGTATTAATCGTAAAATAAGTCGGTTCCTACCTCGTGGAGGAATAAATGTCGGATAGTACTCAATGGCATAAACTAATTATTAGCCACACAACACATCGATGTCTGGGAACTGAGAACTGAGAACTAAGAGCGAGCCTACTCGGCGGGACAGGTTTTAAAGGTGTAGTCCCGCGCCTGCGCCCTCAGTCAGACGCGGCGTCCAGCGCCGGCCAATCCCATAGCTCGGATTCGCGCACGGGCAACCTTGTCGCCCGGCGACGCGGGCGCGGGGAATTCAAACCTGCTTAACTTACAACCACTTTTAACAAATGAAAGAACTTACTATTTTAGTTGGTGATTCTTTGAGCAAAAATTGTATATGGAATTGGGTGTTAATTATAATATTTCTTCAACAAAATAAAGCATGTTACAAGGCTTAAGAAAAGGCATAGAGCAATATTTTTTGTTTTCAAAATTCATCCATTTTATTTACCAGGCATAGATGAATTCGTTGTATCTCATATTCTAATTTCTCACTGTCAGGAAGCGTTGTTCAGGTTTCCTAAAATGCAGTCCTCTTCATTAGCATCTTTCCGGGACGGTTGATCTGGTAGCCCTGCAAACGTCCGTGCTGGGCGATGGGCTGGTCTTTAGATGTCTGAAGTAGCCAATGTCCTGTCAAATCGGGGCCACAAATCATCTAGATTCGTGACGTCAAGGCATGGCTGGGATGTTAATGGTCACTGGCTTTTACATCTCCATCCCGATCCTTTTTGGTATTCCATCTCACTTCTTTCTCTAGTAGGAAGTCTTCCTCCACCGCCGTCTGCGTGATGGGCTTTGGGCCTTTTTACGGTTTTCTCATCTGTTTCCCATTGTCAAAGATTCTCAATTTTCCCCTTCCCTAACCCTCAGCTACGAGTAGATTGACCTAAGTAGTCGAGTGCGGTAGCACGGGGGAGGGTAAGACGACCCGGCTCTGTTCTGCAAGGGTCCTAATTAATAAATGCGGTGGACCATGCCCACCAGACGAACTGTTCGTCAGCCAAGCCAGGTCTGCTGGACCCAGAGGACCCAACAGAACTCCCGCCCGGCGGACCCCTCCAGAAGAGAGCCAAAGTCGGCCCACCCAGCCCCAGCCCGACCAACAAACTCCTACTTAAACCGACCTTACCCATAGCTCATCCCAAAAAACAAGAAAACATTCAACTGAAGAGACAAAATTCAATTGTTCGAGCTGTGCCTTTAAGATTCACAAGAACAAGTGAAATTGTATCTATGGGAACAGATTTAAGTATTTTAATTGTTGTTTTATTTAAACATAGTTCTGTACCCGTCCTTTGTACACTAGCGTCTAGTGGCTCGATCTTCCGAGGTGATGCACGACTAGTGACGACATGGTGGGGATGAGGGGAGGTAGAGGCAGTGTTGCCACACACATTTCCCTGATTATTTTCCCTACTGTTGACGCTAGAAATCCCCGATTTTGCCAGCAAAATTCCTAAGTGTCCACGTTAATCCTCTACTATTGCTGAAATGCTTTTTTAATGCAATCCAGCTCACGTATGCTGTACGCTGTATGCTGTATCCAGTACGGTTTTACAGCTAAATACGCATAAAGTACCACACCACTGAAGTAATTATTCTTATGGAATTTTTTTTAAACAGAACTATAATATTTGTACAGTTACGAAAATAATTGAAATTACTTAGCTCATCTTGTGAATATATTCGTTCTGGTATCTCCAAAACAAAGTAAACTGTAGAACGTGAGCATTTATTTACATAATACCACTAATATATACCTGTTAATTTTGTAATATTCACTTACCTTTTCATTTCAGTAACTCACCGTTAATACATAAACTAAAATAAGTCTATCAACAGCGAACTAATTTAATAACAACAACCACAACAAATAAATAATGACAGGCGGGTCGGGATACGATGTGACAGAAGCTGTTATTTCTGCCACTATTCGTTTCAGTTCGTTCGTCTGCTTACCTCCCCTCGTCACCACCACGTCGCCACTAGTCGTGCATCACCCCGGAAGATCGAGCCGCTAGACTCACGCTAGTCCTTGTCTGAATAATGAATTAATTAAAACGAGATCGCACGCAGCTCGCTAACATAAGGGAAGTGCATTTCCACTTACAAAACTTTTAAAAAGCAAAAATGGCGTTAAAACATCCGTTAGTGTGTGTTCATACTCTAGCAGTTGCAATTTTTGTCCGATTTACGTGAAATTTGGTAGGATCCTTCCCTTCTGTAAACAGTTTGACAAGGTTAATGGGCAAAGAATATGAGACAACTTTTATCCCCTTTTTTTTGAGACTTTAATTTTTCAAACTTGTTTTTGGGCCCAAAAAAGTCTTACCCTTTTGCCTCAAAGCCTCGGCTTTAAAATTAATTAAAGTAAAAAGATGTAAATTAGTGAGACGGTAGTTTTAAGCCCCTCTGTTTTAACTCTAGCACAACTATTTACCGAGTTATTAAAGAACATGTTCACTATTAGAGAATAGTTCGCTTTCCATAGGAAATTCACTAAGAAGAACAACCCAACCAATTTTTCACTTTTTAAATTACACATTACAATTTTTACTGTACATTACTGTAACAGTTAACGAAATATGCTGGCAGATGATTCGGGTACTGCTATTGAGTCGAGAAACTTTGTCGGGTGGTCAAGGGCGTGGTCCTTGTTAATAGAACGGTGTTAACATATTCATACGTTCGCCCCTTGCTTTAGGAGAGATACATCACCTTACTGTTGATCTATGTTGCTTGTTCGTTGGAGGGCGTGAGGATGGCACAATTACAGTGTAAGGCACTTTTTAAATAAGGCTTTTTATGAACCTTGGGGGGGACTGTTGACCAGTAGTTCCTGTGATTCGCGTGAAGGAGGGATGTTTATGAGACCACCGTTATTATTCTACTGTATGTCCCCTCCCCAACTTTTTAAAGGGCCTAAGCCAAATTCTCAATCTTTTGTTTTTCTACAAAAATTCACATTTAATATTAGGTTGAGATGCTGAGTGGTCGGCTACATAACATATATTTTTAGAGAGCCACTGATCTCGTCCACCAAGTTACGTTGTTTCGTATTTTCTAGGCCTATAAAGTTAATTTAATTATCAGCTATTGTCCTCCCGAATTTCAGCTTTGTCAAACCAGTAGGTGCAAGATTGATGAATTAATTATTTTGAAGGTGCGGGTAGCAGAACCCTAAAACATTTACCGGACGGGAATAAGCTTGAGTTTATTCTGATATACTAGGTATGTTCCTACCAAATATCATCTTACAAGAACCAGTAAATACTAATGCCCGTAAGATTGCCATACAAGTTAATTAAGGTAGAGCCCTATGTGATATTTTCGTACGCAGACTAATTGTACATCTGCATAATCAGGGGAATTGCCATGCAAAATATCACCTTCATAGGCATTATCGTTTTTGAGTTACAGACTAATCAATCCCCGACTGTCAGTGAATGAGTCTGATAAACATAAATTTAGATAGTATGTCCACTCTGTATGCTTCTATTATATATTATGAATTTTCACTAATTGTAATTATTAAGGATTAAAACAGCCTTTAATGGAATAAATATTTTCGAATCATCATCTGGTGAAATACAAATAAAGCCTTTATCCTTAAGAATAACTTGGGAACTTTAAAACCCGTGGTGCGTATCACTGAGGTGGAATGAAACATAAAAGTAGCCTTTAACATTTTAACACATGTATAGAATAAAAGAAAAAAGTTTTATCGAAATCAGAGCACCCATTTCTCTGTGAAAAGCGAAAGAAATACGTCCAAAACCGCACTAAAACATATGCCAGTTTCAAGCAGCCTAAAGCCTTCTCACACAGCTATAGAATAAAGAAAAAGATTTCATTAGAAATGGTACCCTCGTTTCCTCTTGAAACGCGAATAAAAAATAACGAGGTGAGCGTTTCCGACCGAGGGACAGACGGACAGCAATTGAGATGAGGATTGTTTCTGCTTATCTAGGGTGTGATTCGTGTAGAAATGTAAAATGTAGACTATTATAGACAATTTTCAGAAAAAAACTCTTATTTAATTTATAAAGATTGTGTTATAGGTTTGTTAAAGGCAAAATTCTCCAAACAGTAGCATAATTCCCCCTTACACAACGAAACGCTTTCTACGAGAACATTATGAATTTTTGTAATTTCTGTCGAGGCGTTCTGAATTCCCTAAGTCGACTAAACATTTGCATTTATAACATTCCTCGTCGGTCTTATTACTCTAACCTACTTAACGTCGTTACCAGCAAACGTGGATCCTATGACTACGCTAAGTTATCTCGCTTATGTAGGTTTTACTCCAACTTTTTTATTTCAAAATTATTATTTGACATCATATAATTTATTTGCCAAATAATAAAAAAAATTCTTAGTATTAAATACTTTTTAAATTATTATCAAAATATAAAAATCACGTATTATAACCATCTTGACAGTAAGCTGATAATACTAATGATGCTTTAATTTATCAAATGTTTAAATTTTCGATTGTATGTTAATTATTATTCCAAAATTACTTCATTATGGTGTTTCGGTGTATGCCCAGGACAGTTAATTTTAAACGACATATCTTTATACCAAAGGCCCCTTTTTTACTTTCTCCCCCTATACATAGTATATATGGGGAAAGTATTGTTTTCATCAAAATTTTCGAATTTGAGTTGTTAGTGGAAATATTCGTTTTGATGCTCCCTGAACCCAAAAAAGTTATTTTTACGTTATGTCTGTCTGTGTGTGTGATGGTGTGTGCGTGTGTGTGCGTGCGTGTCTGTGTGAATGTGAACAGAACTAGAGCCCACACCAATGGGCCGATTTTTATGAAATTTTGTATGTAGGTACTAAACCACGATATCTCCAGATATTTTTCATTTTTAATTTTTAAGGGTAATTACCCCCCAAAAACCGCTAAAAAACATGAAAAATCAAAATTTCTCAAACTGGGCTCTAATGATTTTGATTAAACTGTAGTGGTTTGAGGAGCGTAAGTTTCCAATAAAATTGCACAACCCGCATTTCTGGGCAAATTTGGGTTCAGAAATTACAGGACTTAAAACATCCAAAATTGTTTTTGATTTTTTCATAAAAACATATAAATGTTAAAAAGAATTACTATTCACCATTAAAAAGAGCTAAAAACAACTAAATAAATTAGATTATTGAATTGCGATCCTACGATTGCTGGTTGCAGAGACAAATTTAACTTTCAATTTGCGGTAAACGCAGTACGTTGTCCAATGTACTTCTTAATGTTATTTCTTATGGGGAATACAAAAATAACTATTTCTCTTTTATTTACTGATAAATTTAATTACAACTTGATATGCAGGTCAATTTAGCATTGCCAAATAGAGGATGTTCGTAATATTTTGCCATTTAACCCTGGGGGTGATGAGGGGGCATTTCTCCTCTTTTAACCATTGTGAGTAGCAAAGGATACTGTTGTGCTTCCATAAAAGGGATTTGGGTAGATATTTATGAAAACAACTTATTTAGAAGATTTTATGTACATTAAACCGTACCTTATATTATATATATAGTAAATAAAAAATAATGTCTTCATTAGTATGTGTCATTTTCATGATACCGTTTATTCTTTTAATTAATCGAGTTTACTTTTGGGCAAAACCAAATTAAATAAATAATTAGTCAATACGTTTAGTTCATGAATATCTCTTACAAAATTTACTTGCCATATATATTATATGTATATTTATTTTTTGGAGTATTGTTGTAAAACTAATGCTTTTTTCTTTAATTATACGACTAGCTTTTACCCGCAGGCTTCGCCCCGCAAATTATTTATAAATAGTCCCGTCGCAGCAAACCTGCGTACTAAGCGAAGTTCTAATGAATATATATGCCTTAATAACACATTAAACCACTTACCAGGATTCATAAGAAATATGTTCACAAATAAGCGATATTTAAAATATGAATTATTCTTCGTAAGAATAATATTGGGGATGAGTACGCAGGTTTGTTGCCACAAGGAACAACAAATATTGGGTTGCTCTGAAAATATCAATAGAACTCATCTAAATGAAGTCACATACCAAGTTTCATTCATATACATTAATAAATAAGGGATATATAACATTTTAATTACTATCCGTAAGAATATCATGGGGACCAAGTACCTAGGTTTGCTGCTGCGGGAACCATTGGCGAACAATTGGCTTTTTGTGCAAACAACAATAAACCACAATCAGATGAAGCTACATACCAAGTTTCTTCAGTTTATGTTTATAAATAAGCGAGATATACATTTTTCTTTTTCTCCATAAGAATAACATTGGACAACGTACTGTGTTTAGCACTTTCAATATCTCACTAACCAATTGACGTAGATCAATGGCAATGCATACATAACCGAATAAGTAGGGACACGCTTATAGAAAAAAATTTCTAGTGATAACTCCGTCCCCCAAACACAGATAGAGTCACAATCGCGTAATTGACTCCATTCGGACCAGATTTAAGTGTTTACGGATAAAGTTAATTGTTAAAAATATAACAGCTGGCTGAAATAGAATGACAGGAATCTGTTTATTATTAGTTAGTTTACAAACAAACATACTCATTTTGACGTTTTAGAGGTAAACAGTAGCGCGCGCGACGGGACCAAGGTGAATCAGCAGGGACAGTCAGCGCTATATTCTCCTCTGAACTTGGGGGGGCAAAACTAAAATAAAATGGCATGGGGTGTCCCTACTTATAGGGTTATGTATACATTGGCAATGATCAAAATACCAAATTGTTTGTTTTTTTTAAGCTGAAATCAATGGTAAAAATAAAATTGGATTAAAATAAAAATTACATGTGAAAACCCCAAAAAACCCATTGTTGAACATTATACAAATTTGAACGAAGGGTGTTTTTGGCAACGGGGGACCTCGAAATGAAAAGTTATAATGGTCTTGGGCTTGAGTCTTACCATTCCACCTACGGTAATAGCTTCTTCCCTATAGGGGAAATTCGCTAAAACTGTAACAGTAGTGTCTGTTGCATTCTATGGTTAGCCCGTGGAACTACTACGAATCATGATCAGCTGTTTGTATTTTCATCAGCTCAAACAAAGACGAATGTCCGTAAGGAATACATGGGAACTTTTTCGGGGACTCTGGTGGAGCCCTAAGGTCAGATCAGGATGAAAACCATTTAGTTTTCCTATTTTATGCCTAAAGAATCATGTACAAAAGTTCAACTCTCAAGGTAAATGTAGAGAGTAAGTAGTAAAAAAATGTAGCTAGTAAATGTAGGAGAGTTCGTGATGAGTGAGTGGGTCAGTCAGTCAGTGAGTGAGGGCTTTGCCTTTTACAGGTGTAAATATAACCCAACAATATTAATGCAATACAATATTTAACCCAACAGTCTTAGTTACAAATCCTATGAATTTATGTGTATTTGTAATAGCCTAGTGTGCATAAAACTAGGTATTCGCTCATTCTTCCCGTAATAGGACGAACGAAGACTGAATTTTTAAAGACATATTTGAGTAGACATGTTACGTATTTAGCTTTTGTTGAATTACACACCTTGTTTAGCCAAACACTTTTACATTAGGTCAACAAATATTTAGACCATATGCAACATATCTAAATAATTATAATTTGTTTATATTGTAATCTGACGGAGAAAGTTTAAAAATGTGAGAATATACGAGTACAAATACTAATGATTTCAAAATTTTACTAATATTAAAAAATACATAGAGAAAATTTGAATTGATATATTATAAAACTAAGGAGCTTTGCAAAGGTCCGCAAACATACGTTAACGTGTCTACTAAAATATGTTACAGATTTAAGAGATAAGAGACAACCGACAAAATTTGAAGTACCAGTTATCATACTAATCATTCTAATATTATAAAGCTGAAAGTTTGTGAGTTTGTTTGTTTGTTTGTTTGTTTATTAGTTTGTGGCTCAATCACGCTCTAACTACTAAACCGATTGAGCTGATTTGGTAGGAAGATTGCTGATATCCTATAGTAACATATAGGCCTTCACGTTTTAAAACTCCTGTATGGTTTAGCCCCAATGGCTACTAAACTTCCAATGTTAATCTTATGGGCATTAAAATTTACTGGTCAGATGATAACTGAACAGCAACTTCGACGTGAAGAGCAAGCTCAGCGGCAGGCTCAATTCGAGAGTAACTGAAATGGAACTATGGCAGAGCAGTGATCTACAGAAACTATTGAGGAAGCTGAAGCTCGTACACGAGCTACTGCTGTAAGGTCTATGTCCAAAGGCAGCAAACGAATACCAGAAATATGTAGGGCGTCTTTGAAATTGCTGCCTTGACGCGACTCTTCGTCGGCTAACATACTAACGCTATGTAGTGGGCGTGGAAGCCGTAACGGGTAACGCTAGTTGTACTATATTCGAATTAAAGTAGCTTTAGAATTGACTCTAGTGACACCTGTTGGGGCTAGTGGAAACCCATAGAGCAGTAGCGCCTTGCCTGGCCAATGGCGGGGTTATGTTGACCAAACATAACTATAGCAACCAAATACATGTGGCCTAAAGTGCCAGTATGCTTTTTGTTTACTGGTCACCATATTTGAGGCGTCTGCTAGAAGAAAATAAATGTTTGGTTTTATTTACTCATGGAAATTACAATGAATTCACAAATGCAAGTATGTATAGATTTTGATTATTCAAATGTTTTGTTAAAAAATTTAAGGTATTCAATGTATATTTCCCGTTGTTTTTTGAAAACTGAGAAAAGTGATTCCCATGATGTTTTTCACCGTTTGTAGCGTCGTACCTGTTGCATATAGATTTAGCAACATTGCACCACAAAAGCCATCACTTGGGCGCTACAATCAATCCTAAAGATACTTTAAATAGAATTATATGAATTATATAGAATTATGTCATGCCGTAAGTGTATGAACTCAGCTATCATTACGAACAAATATTTCAAATGACCAATACTTTATGAGAACTCAATTGTTGTTTCGACTTTACAAGTCACTCCATGTTTACAGTCACTCAAGGTTTTATTATAACCCAACATACCTTCAGGTGGACCATTCTATATGCAATCTTCATTCAATGATTTTAGTCACTAATCTCAGATAACCATCATAAAGATATTTGAGTATTACTTTAACATCTCACTGTTTGATTATAACATTTAATTTCCCTAGGGATAACACCTGTCTAGAACTTTTATTTTTACCCCATAAATTAGTCATATCCAACATTTGAAGGAAATCTTTGGAGCCGTTTTTAAGATAATAGTTCCAAGCAAGCAACCAACCAACCAAACACACCTTACTCATATTAGAGTACACGCATTAACTATACTACAGTATTTATAGTCAGTGGTATAGGATATTACCATGTGGTTTCCTAAAATAAGAGAATAAAACCTTTGAATGAAGATTACATGTAGAGTGGTCATATCCAGAATGAATCAAAGGTACATTGAGCTATAATAACAACTGTTGTGACCTCAAACATGTTCGTTAGTAAGGTTTGGTGAAAAACTACTCCAAGTCATAAACAAACTGATTCACCTTCCCCTAGCAAAGCTCAGCCTCGGGTAGTACTTAAACTATATGAGTATAACATTGAGAGTTCGCTGATTGATTTTAAACAGTTATTATGACTCGTTAGCTTTTATTTTAATCTCCATAAGCGCAATGTGAATTTTTTAATTTTGTATTGTGGCATTTTACATTATTTGATTTTCCTGGGGATGGGACATGTCTAGAACTTATTTTTATCCCAGATGTCAGTTTTTACAACACAAGTAGTTGGAAGGATACATTAGTTAATTTTCAAGAAAATCGTTGGAGCCGTTTTGGGGATCAGAGTTGCAAGTAATCAACCAAGCAAGCGAGCATACAAACCTTACTCATATTATAGTGCAAGATAGGATCGAGTAAAAATAATTCAGTATTTGTATTGATTGACTATATATTCTTACTCTGAGGCACTTAGAGTGCACACGAGACAGGTACAATTATTCTGGATTTTAGTATGTTTGAAGTTCTGCATACAGGCGGCCAGGGCTGAATTTAGGATCTGTATAGGATCTCTAAATGCAAGTGCGGGCCCTTACCAGCCCGGCCAACGTTCCTGTTTGATTTGTATAATATAGCCTATGCTTATATCAGGCTCTACAGATGACATTGTGCAATTACTTAAATTCCAAATTGCCAAAATTCGTCTTGCTGTATAGTGTATATTATTGTCGTCATGGTAAGATATTATTAAGTGATTTTCATTATCTAAATACATAAAACAAAGTCTGGTTTGTAGGTTAGTTATTAGGTTACATCAAACAGCTATTATAAGCATGATATCTCAACATACTTGAAAAGCATATATATGTTTATTATGGAAATTACAAATCTACTGGAATGGCAACTCTTTTTCAATACCGAAGCAAGCTCTATATAAAAATAGGCGAGTGAGCGTAGCGAACGAGCTCATCCTGGAAGCGAGTGAGTGAAGCGAACGAGCTCATCAAGAAAAAGAACGAGAATCTTTGACATAAAACAAATTCAATGACATTAGGACAGAAGAACGTCTGTCAGACCAGCTGGTAGTACTCAACCTGAACGCTGACCCGAACTCCCGAACGCTGACCCAAGGTTCATCTTTCCTCCATAAATTTACGATGGCAACTTTTAAAGCCAGTGAGGCGGAGCTCTAATGTCGGGGTTAAAAAAAGTAACAACAATTTTTTGTATAACTGAAAATTTTTAAAATTACTAAAAAGGCGTAAATAATAACATAGAAAATTTGCCGGTGTGGTGGAGGTCTATGGTTGAGGAGGGAAGCGTAACAAAGTGGGGACACCTTTCAGGAGATGCCGCTTTAACCAAATAAATCCAACTAATAATCATATGTTAAAATTAAACCTCTAGGAGTGATGGTAAAGGCAGAGGCCTGAGGTAAGAACAAGATGTATCCACAATATTTTGGTACCCAAAAACGTAGTACATACGTCTGGAGCAGTTTTGAGGAGCCGCTTTCGAAATATTTGGATTTTTTATTTGGTGGTTTATATTAGGTTTCTAATAAAATGTACCATCTTATTTATTTTATTTTTTTAAATCGGGTTCAGAAATCACAGGGCTTAAGAGGTCCCAAATTTCAGTTTTTTTACCTTTCTTAGTACCATAAACTTTCAATATTTTTAACAGGTTTCAACAGTTTTAACTCATTGCCATAAAAAGCTCAAAAAGCTGAGAAAATTAGTCCTCTAATCCACACACGGTTAAATCAGTATTTCGTTAGTAGGCTATTCGGCTAATGGTTGTGGAGAATATTTCAATTTCCATCCAACAATAAACTAAGCACATTTTCCGATGTTATTCATATAAGATGTAAAAAAACATATCTCTCTTATGTCCTGATTAATTTTATTAACACTTGGTGTGTTAGCATTGACCAATAGAGAATATCAAGGACAACCAGGACAACCTTAAAACTGGTCTATACCAGTTTTGAGGCTGACATTGGGTACAGCAAATGAAGTTGTCATTACATATGGTAAGCTTTTTGGCTGTCCATTATGACAAAACTTCCCTTTCACCTTTAGTCCCTCCACTTGCAGCGGCTGGGGGCGGAAACTCCGGGTTCGGTCCCCAACCTGAGAATGTATGGCCCCTGGACGTTGTGCATGTATACCCCATCCGTTTAGTTGGCCAGTTGGAGGGCAGAGAGGGTCCGCCTGTTTGAGCCTGATCACAGCTGTCACAGGAGTACGGGAGTTGGCCCTCTGAAAGGCCAATTTGGCTGCCTGTCCCATCCCACCCTTTCCTTTCCTGCTACACATATCCTAACCTTCCGGTAACCTGCGCAAAATTCCCGCTTGTGGAAGACGTGCTTAGCAGCTATGCTGGGGTTTCCTAATCCAGCAACAATGAATAGAGAATATTCGGAATACGTTTCTATCTAACCCTGGAGAGGGATTTGGAGCAATTAACCTCTTAAAACCACTGTGTGTACCTAGAAAATGAGATTAGAGTGATTGCGTTTATTTTGTCACAGGTCCTAGCTATGGCCATTAGGCCTGTTCACGCTTTTTTAAGACTCGGCCAATGACTTTAATATATTTTTGGCACCGGATGGTTTTCGACGAGTTTTAAATATATCACCTGAGGGAAAAGTTGCCAATTATTATTATTATTAGACCTATTAATTTCCAGCTTCAAAATAAGGGGGTTAAACATACAGAAATACAGTAGTTTTAAATCCATTGAATGTAAAAAAGGTATTCAATGATTTATTTATATAGCAGTATCTTATAAACTTCATACTTTAAATTTAAAAATGTTTACATCATTAATATATGTTAGTTTGAGTTTAAATACACAATCTACTGAAATCGCAGTACGAGAGGTTTAAAAGCAAAAACCAACATTAACGACAATTTTTCCGGAGGTAAATCTGTCTACATTGTAATTAGTTGAACAATGTAGGCGGTTGGGATTACCGAGTTCTGGACTTATCAATTGATTATGAAAATCAATGTTTTCAAGTTGGATTACAAGTTGGATTCAACTTGATTTAGAATAAAAACAAAACAATTTTTGTTTTTTTTTACTACAAATAGAGTCCTGTAAAGCCAAATCTATTCCAAAATAATTATAACGATTTCTGTGTAAAATTTGCATTATTTAGCTAATCGATAGAAAATAATTAAATACAAATTTGGATCGATATTGACAAAGAGAAGCACACCATCAACATTAGTTCATATCGTTAGTTTGAGTTTAAATTATTTATTTTCAAAATAGTTCTTGGAAAAAAGGAAATCTTAAAGCCAAACGTTATTTCCTACACAAACAGCATCATAGGGACGATAATATGGTCACAAAACTTGGTAGATTACTTAAACGACACAACCGCACAAGTTAGACGCTGCGGTGTAACTGAATTATTGCAGAATTGGTGAAACAACTTTGCCTTCTGTCCCAGACCTAGCTAATACAGTTTAAACATGCATTAAATTGCGTGTATTTAGTAATGAGATAGTGCTTCGTAAATTATCTTGAACTTTATTGCTTTATTCGCAATGGTATTTAAAAGGGGTAATTTAATTAATAGAAATAATACCTATTACCCCCTACAAAAGAATATGGGTCGATTATAAAACACTTTTTAACAATTTCTTTTGGCAACTAGTAACGACACTGAGAATTTTATTGACACAAAAAATTGGTTTAGTTGATGAGTAGAACTGAAATTAGTCAGTTTTGTTGCTGCCTATCTTTCACGTGTTTCGTCAGCGACATTAGTGAGAAGTAATAACTATCTATTTCTTGATTGTTACACTATCTTATATATTAATACGCTAAGCCGATTTCGTTAAGAGAACTCCTCTGTTATTTCTGAACCTATTTTAACGATTGAGGTACCAAAATATTCGCCCTGATTTTTAGTTGTGCATAAAGGTTTTTATTTTTCAACATTTGTAATCTGAAGGGAACGGGCTGCCCTCAAACTTCCTGTTTTTGCCAATAAGATTAACCTGGGGATAATTTTATTTTAATTGCAGCTAATAATGGACATTATTATTATGTCCTACATTATGGACATATTATTGGAAATGCCACATGTTACAGGTAAATAATTTGCTTATCTATTTAAATAAAATAAGTTTATTTTCTACTTCGCTTTCAGCAGTGAAATGTTGTGTGCAGCGGAGATATTTATCATTTGGTTAAAATTTGTTTTTCCGTCTGTCTGTTTATGAGCCTCGCGTTTCACAGAAAAAGACTGTACTGAAATGAATCAAACATTTTCCTCATTTTCGTGTAGAGGAGGAAACGATTTGGCTGTTTTAAATCATAGTACGGCATTAGGGTTGTACCCCTTTGTCCGGCACTGCTACAAGGTAGATTTTAGGGATACAGGTTACTCAACCTTTCACTACAGAATGCACCATATTTGTTCTAATGATCATTTAGTCAGCTAATTATCTTTTATCACAGAGCGGAGGAAACACGTATGCTTCACTACTCTACAAAGGTATACTAAACCATATAAAATAACAGCACGGCAATGAAACATTGAATACGGAACACAGAATGCCTTGGAACATGGTAAGCTCAATTTATCTAGGTAGTCATTGTGATTACAACATATTTTATGAGTTTTTAGGTCCACCATCAATAAGTCCAAAAAACTACAGGTGTTTTCGAGCATTTGGAAGAAGATGGGTCCATCCCATAAATTCTATGGGCTTATTCCCGCTCCAATGAGGCTCGGCCCTAACGACCTTCAACATGTCCATGTTAATCATATATTACTAGAACGATTGAGCAAAGATTTAGTAGAAATACAGGGTGAGTTTCTACTGACGCCCATTACTTCGCCAGGGGATTATAATGATAAAAAGGAACAAAAAAGTTCCAGTAAACGCTAGTCCGATTCCGAACCGTTTGGTCATAATTGAGAAATTTGTGTTTTCTACAAAATATTGGACTTTGTCCCACTATTTACTTTATAAAAATGAAACCAGTTAACCTAGCGATTGATATTTAAAATAATTAGAAAGGGCATTAAATTTACTATAAAACCAAGGTTACATGTACAAATATCATTTCATACATCGGTTCCTAGTCAAATTGAAAAGAAAAATATGCTATAATTAATTATTTAGGCTAAGTTTAAAGACCCTTTTTTGTTACTTTAATCTGGTGCAACGCGATGTCCAACTAGATAAAAAACTTACTCATTTAATAAGCTTTAAATTGATATGCTATTTTAAACTGTTGTAGGTGGGAATGACAGAAAAACTACTATCAACCTAAATAAAAACACGGTTTACGAGTGAGGGTATTCTTATTAATAATACAAGGCAAATGACCACAAAATTGTAATACGGTAACTCAATGTTTACTTTGCATTAACAAATTAATTACAAGCCTTCAGAATGAACAATGTTGATTGCTACATGAGTAAGTTTTCAAAATGACCACCATTTTGTCTGATGCAGATGCGGACACGTTTTCTCAGCTCTCTCACAGTAAATCAGTGAGTAGATTATTATTAGTAGGTTTGTTACCTTGCTAAAACCAAATCAGTAAACAGTGTTTTAATTTAGTTTGGTGGTAGTTTTTCTGTCATTCCCACCTACAACAGTTTAAAATAGCATATCAATTTAAAGCTTATTAAATGAGGAAGTTTTTTATCTAGTTGGACATCGCGTTGCACTAGATTAAAGTAAGAAAAAAGGGTCTTTAAACTTAGCCTAACTAATTAATTATAGCATATTTTTAATTTCAACTTGGCTAGGAACCGATGTATGAAATGAAATTTTTACATGTAACCTTGGTTTTATAGAAAATTTAATGCGCTTTCTAATTATTTTAAATATCAATCGCTAGGTTAATTGATTTCATTTTTATAAAGTAAATAGTTGGACAAAGTCCAATATTTTATAGAAAAAACAAATTTCTCAATTATGACCAAACGGTTCGGAATCGGACTAGCGTTTACTGGAACTTTTTTGTTCCTTTTTATCATTAGAATCCCCTGGCGAAGTTATGGGTGTCAGTAGAAACTCACCCTGTACAGCGGGTAATGCACAATAATCAGAAACAAGCAAATAAGACAGAAACTGACTTATCTGTTTAGTTGGCCTTTAAAATTTTAATTTAATCATCACTGACGTTTGTAGTGAACTGGGCCGATTGCACATACATTTGTTAGGAGGATAGTTAATACATCAGAATACAACCTTTGCATCCTGCTCTACAAATGCTTTACTGTAGGACTCTCCAAATGTTGAAACTATCGAATTGTTGGGTTAATAAATTTATTCTAATCAGGCCTCATCCTTGGAAAAATATAGTTTTGTATTGATAATTATCGAAAATACCCCCGTAGCAGCAAACCTGCGCACTCAGCGAATTTCCAATGCGCTTAATTTATCTTAATACCATGTAAAGTCACATACCAAGTTTCATCAATATACATTCATAAATCAACGATGTATGACATTTGAATTATTCTCCCTAAGAATAACATGGTGGCTGCGTATGCAGGTTTACTGAAACAAGGTTTACTGAAATGAGTTTTAATACAAACATCAATTTAACTCAACTGGGTAAAGCCACATACCAAATTGTATAAATTCATGTTCATATTTAACGGAGATAACATTCTATTAATTTATTCTCCATAAGAATAACTTGGGGGCTGAGTACGCAGGTTTGGTGCTACGGGAGATAACAGAAAAATAATAGTTTTGTGTGCAAATATCAATAGACCACAACGATATGAAGCAATATACCAAGTTCCGGCTGGATAAGTTGATAAATAAGCAAGATATACAATTTTTCTTATTATCGATAAGAATAACATTGGACAATGTACTGTGTTTACCACTTTCAATATCTCTGTAACTATTTGACATAGAGCAATAATTGAAACACCAAATTGTTTGTTTTTAAGCTAAATTTAATGGTGAAACCAAAATTTGATTAAATAATATATTATGTTTAAAAAACTCAAAAAACCCATTTTTGGGGTACAAAACCCCCCAAAAATATCCCTTAGGATGAAGCGATCTGGCTGGTTTTCGAACTTAAAAGTCATAAATGTTGCTTTAGATATATGTACCAAATTTATTTAAAATTGGACCATTTTTATGAGAGTTATCGCACCCACGGACACACACACACACACACACATATAATATATACATACAGTTTTGAACGGATTGTGTTTTTGGCATCTGGGGACCTCAAAACGAAAAGTTATCATGGTCCTGGGCCTAGATCTTACCATGCTGACTACGGTAATAGCTTCTTCCCTATAGGGGAAATTCGCTAAAACTAACACTGTCCTTATTTCATATGATTAATGTTTGTAAATAAAATCAAAAGAATCATAACAGCTGTTCAAAAACAACCACTCAACTGTAAAAATAACACTCAATTGGTAAAGTGCCATGTGAGTTTTTAAGAAAAATTATTAGAACTAATGTACACATAACTTTAAATATACATGATTATGTTATACATGCATAAATTGCGAGAACCGTTGAAACTGAAGATTGAATATAAAGCGAACATGTCCAAAATAAAAATAAACAAAAGCAAATAATCGATGAAAATGTGCTCGCATTGGAGAGGAACATTGAATATAAGTACTCGAGGCATTTTGGACAAACTGACTGGGTTTTGAGCAAAGCTTGGTCCCCCAGGTGCTTTAATAACTGTAACTAAATTCTCAACCATAATATTATATTGTGAAGCCGCGACGGGCTACTAGTTATAATGAAAACTCCAAAGCAAAATAGAATAAAGTGAACTGAATAGGCAATGTTTAAAAATCATAAAAGTCAAAGTAAAGGTCGATGTTTGGGTTTTTTTTGTATCATAAAAACAAACTTCTCTAAAGAAAAAAAGGGAACCAGGTAAACAGTGGAATAAGGATGAAATGGGTGAATTTTACTCATCTTAGTTCTTATATGTAACAGGGTAAAATTTGTTATATATATATATATATATGGCATTCTCAGATTGGGCCTGATGATAACCGGTGTGACTGGTTGAAATCGATCGCCTTCTGCCATCTTTTTTGTACATTTACCGACTTGTATGTAAGTACAGTATAAGTGAAAATATATTTTTTGTGTTGTGAAACGTGGTTTATTTTATCCTGTTAATAGTAACAACACGTATTATGCTACTCAATCTGTAACAAATACATTGTTTACTTTACATACTTTGTTTATGGTACACATGCATTTCATTATATCATTAGTTAGGTTATACGTTTAATGAGCCCTTCTGTGCTTGTTGGCAAACACAAAAATGTTTAGTATATAAAAGAAATACAGATTAAAACAAAAGAACAGTCAGACATAGTGGAGAGAAAGTCCACACAGCAGTGAGCACGTATTACATGAGAGCGTTTAGTGTTTTCCAATAACTGAACAGTCCTGCCAAATATTCACATTGTTATGTTAACCATCATTGCATCGTTGACCTGGGGCAGCTAAAACTTTATTACGTTTTACAATCGAGCATTTTTTGGTTGCCTGTTGAAGTGTTATATGAATGTCCATTTTATATGCATCTGTTAACCAAATTTAAGCTTTGCAACTGATATCCAGTGATTATAATTTTCATTATTTTGTTTAAAAAACCTCTTTATTATACATTAGACCTCTATGATCTTTTCATAGCTGTTGAACGGTGTGTTCGTTTGGTAAAATTATAAACTATCAATGAGGTAAAAATTAAGCTGACACTTTTTAACATATGCTTATTTATATATCTTAATACCACAACAAGCCACATATCAAATTTCATCAATTCATAAATCAATGATTTATGACATTTTAATTATTCTCCATAAGAATAACATCGCGGCTGAGTATGCAGGTTTGCTAAAAAAAGGAACAAAAAATGTGTTTTTATACTAATATCAATATAACTCAACTAGGTAAAGCCACTTACCAATTTTGTTAATTTTTGTTCATGGTTAACGGAGATAGCATTTTACTTATTCTCATAAGAATATCATGGCGGCTGAGTATCCAGGTTTGCTGCTACGGGAACTATCAGCAAAAAATCGTGTTTTGTAAAAAATATCAATAGACCACAACAATATGAAGCAATGTACCAAGTTTCGTCAGGATAAGTTGATAAATAAGCAAGATATACAATTTTTCTTATTCTCCGTAAGAATAACATTGGACAACGGACTGTGTTCAGCACTTTCAATATCTGTGTAACCAAAAGTATGTTATCTCCAATTGACATAGAGCAATGATAAAAACACCAAATTGTTTGTTTCTTAGCTAAACTCAGTAGTGAAAATAAAATATGATTTACTAAAATATTATGTGTAAAATCCTCAAAACTGGTTTTTGAACTTAAAGTCATAAATGTTGCTGTTGATGTTGATGTTACCAAATTACACACACACACACACACACACACACACACACACACACACACACACACACACACACACACACACACACACACACACACACACACACACACACACACACACACACACACACACACACACACACACACACACACACACACACACACACACACACACACACACACACACACACACACACACACACACACACACGTTGTTGATAGTTTACATCCAATTTATTTTCAGATTAAAATGGATAACTATTCATTATTTAATCATAGGTTATCACCAATTATTAATATATATATATATATATATATATATATATATATATATATATATATATATATATATATGCTTTTTTAAATCTATACGTTCGTTCGTTTTTACTACACTGTGTCAACGATTAGTAGCTAGGTGAGCACGTGTTTGATTTACAAATAATAACACCAATCTCTCAATAGCCCATCAGGTCGAATCTTCCAGTTACAACTTTGCAACTGAAGCCGATATTGAAGCTCACTCAGATCTTAATCATTTCAGATCGCGAATCTAGGGAGTATATTGCTTTGAATGACTCACTTCAAAAGTTAGCAAACCAATAAGCAAGCGAACCAACCAATCGACCGAGCAAATATTGTTTGTATTGGAGTAAAGTAGAATGATTACGCTGAGGTGCGTGATATTAGTTTGGAGCTTTGAAATTTACATTTGCAAATTGACAACGAATTTATTATAGAATAAACCTAAAATTTAGAATTAAATACTAATTTGTTCATCAATTATTCTTAAATACGTACAATTAAAGAGCATATCACTTAAGAAAGCTACGATTTTAAAGCTCAGTGATTTCATCTTAAAGATTGCACCTTTTCGGACCAGACATTTTTGGCACTTTTTGTAGCTGGCGTGGATAATAAAAATTAATATAGTAAACAATCTTCTGAACAGCAGCCATCACTGCAAAACATTATAATAGTTAAATGCTTCAACCAAGGCCAATCGATCAGGTGCTGGAAAGCTAAAGTTGAAAATAATTACTACACACACTTATCACCTCATCACACATACACCACAAAACCTGCATAAGCCAACGTAATAAACGCATGAACCATCAAACTAACTGTAATATACCTTACCAAACTAAGCTCTATTCGTAAACACACTTGATACGTGATAACCGAAAAGTACGGTTAAAAATTCGGTTGCGTTGAAACTTCATTGGGGTCTAACATTTTGTTATTCGTCAATAGCACATCTGACCACAATATACGAAAAACCTTTAAATCACGATTCATTATGCTGATAAAACGATTTAATTAATATGATTCAAATGTAGTTTTGGAGAGGTATTTTTTACCATCGCTACTTTTATTTTGTTTTAATCCTATTTTAATAAAATTATTATTTATTAAAACTTTAATCTAAAACTTAATGTATTTTTATGTTATCTTATAATTAAAAGTTGTGGAATGTGTAGCAATAGTTTCAGAATCATGGGGAAACATATAAATAATAAACAAATGTTTAGCCCTATATAATTTTTAATCATATACATTACTAATTATTAGGGAAACTTTATTTATGAGATAAATTATTTTGTATTCTTAAAATCCACGATTATTTCTGACTAATCTAATGCATATGTAAATTATTTTAAAAACCCTTTTCTACATTTTCATGATCGTTTTATATTCATATATCTTAGGATTGACTGTAGCGTCTAAGTGACAGCTATCGGTAGCTTTTGTGGTGCTTTTGTGTGCCCAATCTACAACCAACAGGAGACGACGCTACATATGGTTAAATCATATTATGCGTGCCAAAACAAAACGCATAATACTTTACTCAGCTTGCCAAAGCAAAGGAATTACATATTTCTTGCGAATGTAAACAAATGTCTACCCTAGCTAAGCGATGCCATGCTAGCAGGATTACGTTTTACCTTATACGGTTACCCGTCGCTGCTTCGCCCGCGATCACGATATTAAGTAAACAATTTCATAGGATAATTTAAATTTGTAGAGTATATTTTAACTATTTTTATTCATGAGGTAATGTGAGTTATTAAAACTATTGACTCTGGAGTATGACTTATCATTGAATGTCATTTTAGGTCAATCCGGTTATTAAATAAGATAGTATTAGCAAGCCTCTGACGGACTTAGGTGTATCACATAATTTATTTGAAAAATGTCCTCAATTAGTGTTGTACTTGGTGCGTAATAGATCAAATACACATTTTCAAGATCATTGGGGTATAAATAAAAAAAAAACAATTAAAAAATGTAATTTTAAGGTAAGGAGAATTTGGTATTTGAAATATTCTCTATACTATAATTAAAAACTCATTATATATAATATAAAATATACGAACGTCAAAATATAACAGTATATTTAATACCTCAAATAGTTTAACACAAACATTTAAAGAATCAAAATCAAAACAAACAACGTTTACATTTTAACTGGCATTTACGAATTTACTTAATAGTTTCCATGAGCGAATAGTTACCATAGGACTGCAGGACACATGTGCTTGGTTGCTATGTATATTTTCGGTCAAGGTGCCCTTCATTGGCCGGGCGAGACACTGCTGCTTTAAAGTTACCACTAGTCCCAACAAGTGTCTCTAGAGTCAATCCTAAACCTACTTTAAATAGACTACAGTCTTTTGGTGGGCTTTAATTTATTAAGTAAGCCGTATTATTCATTGCCATAAACCGGACCTCGGAAGAATCATAAATCGGAAATAAATAATTATACATTAATTTTTGAAAATTACTTATATGAAATGTCTAAACGACTTCCATTTCTGACTCAGAGGTCTGTTTGAAGTCGGATTGCGTTTTCCTGTTCTACTAATGAATACCTTAAATTTAACGTACAATTGACAACTCTATTCTTAAAGTTGAGATTTTATACTGTCTTGGACCATCCGCAAGAGTAAAAAAGCGATGTTTATATAAAATATATTAAAAATAGGTAAGTAGTATTTCATCCAAACGATATGAATTTTCGTTGTGTGATTTGAAATTGGAATCACTAAATGAATCCGGAACTCAATTTTGACTGTAACTGTAATAAAAGTGACAAGTTTGTTTGTAAACATACATAAACATATAAAGCTCTTACTCAATGCAAACTAACTAAAAAGAAAACACGAAAGTTCAACTAACAAGGGTACCCTGAGTAAAATTCATAAAGTAAATAAATATTTTACGCCTTCCATTTTCAAGGTGGCACTATATAATACACCATATAACACCAATGTGGCACCCCGAGGAAAGGAAAACAATTATTAAATAGGAAAACAAAGTTTAAATCACTTTTAAGAAGGCCTATAGACACTGTGTTTGCTCATAGAATCCTCATTTTAAGACATATAGGGTCTTGAATAAACTTTCTTGTAAACTTTCTAAATAAGCTAAACATAAATTATTTTATTTGAAATATACGTTATTTTAAAAACAGTATTCAAAATGCCATGATAGATATAAATCAAACCAAAAAAACAAACAAGACCAGTTTTTACATTGAAACATCTTTAATGAGCTGTTATAATACACGTTTCACTTTGCTTATAAATTAACATTCATGTTAGAAACGTTCCTACATTGAGTGTTAGTTTTAATTTCGTAACAATTAAACGATGGAGCAATCAATGTCCACCTACAAATTTGCAACGCCCGCAGGACGATATGCTAGCTAAACCCCCATATTGAATACGAATGATGAATGATGTTAACAGTAGTTTAGGAGAAATGTGAGCCTTATCCTGGAAAGCGTGGGTGTGTTTTCGTCTCAGAACTTCCTAAAACTTTTCAACATTATGATAACATCTCTGTTCTTTCAGTAGCAGGATATATTTAGAAGTACATCAGGGTTATAATTTCACTTCAAACTGACTTATGGGCATGGAATTAAAACACCATATTTTCAGGGGATTAGTACCTTTATGAGCTATTTTCCATTTTCCTTTTGATCCTAATACGAAGGTACTAGTAGTTACTTAGATAAAAATTTACTCCAGCGCTCCAGAGATTGAACGAAACCAAATTTAAAGGTTATTTAGTCTTCCAGCAGAAATAATAGATTTAAAAAAGTGTAAGAAAGTCATGGTAAAGGTTTATATGTGTAATACCTGTGTTCGCAGTGAGCCATGTTTATTATATATAAACTTACTAATATGCTTTTACCTAAAAAGGGAGAGCACAATAACATTGTTTTTATTTGCCATCCAGTAGCAAACGCCGGCATACTTTTATTTTTTAAAATTGTATTTTATGGTTTACCCTATTACTTAAACACCGCAGAGTGCATAGTACTATAATACCGGGTCAGAAACCCGTATTTATACGCGATATCCCTTCCAACACCGGTTTAAACAGCCGACCAATCACAGCCCGCAGAATCCGTGAGGTCCCGTTAGCCGCACCACCCACACAAAGTTTTAAAAATATCAGTTCTCATAAGTCACGTATAAAATGCTACAGCACGTGACACAACTCTAATACCTTTGATTTGTATTATTTAAAAAAACTTGGAAACAAATAAAAATAGTCATTCTTTGAGATCCAATCGCATTTCAGTGACCAATTCGGTTGCAAATACCGTCCTACTGCAGTAAACAAGGCTATAACTTACATCGATATTACTTGTCCACCTTATACTTGGAAAGTAATACCAATAATTCCTAGATTAAGTGATACAAGGAAGTAATATTACTAGAAGAAAATTATATTTCTTATTTGTCTTATCTTTTTGTATGCACTACATCAAGCAACAAGTTTTAATTAAATTTATCAGTAAGAAATATTAATATTATTGAATGTTTTTGTTAAATAGGCGTGTTATAGTTATTTGTTAAATATATTCAATTTTCCCACCTAAAAGAAACACTTTACGTAGCACTGTTAAGTGGGTTACTACTTTCCATTGTTTCAAATTAATTAAATGTGGATATACTGGTTACTATTTACACGTTGAAGAAAATAATTCAATATGAAAGTAGGAATACGAATGTTATTACGTAAACACAGCAGACACTTCAAATGCATTAATTTTGAAATGAGGCATACGTTTTACAGACCCATTCTTGTGAGGATAGTGACTCTTTATTTCTGGCTGACATGCTGTTGGAAACAAAATTCCCCTGCACAGATTCTATTGAAAAACGTCTCTTACAGAATTATAAATACATGGATTAACTATTGTACTTTTGTAATACTGCTACTGTATACGAACCTTTAGTGCCATATAAAATGGGATTTTAATAACAATTTATAATTCATAGATAGAATTGTTATACAAATATGTCTATCTAGTGTTGTATTTGTTGTTTGATTTGAATGTATAAACATTTGTGGGTTCTTTACTACAAAATACGCCAATTCCAAAATAGGTTGCCAATTATTTGAACATAGGTTTACAACTTTCCTTTAACCGTTGATCTAAACAAAGTGTTTATAAGCTTTAAGAATATTTAAAGAACCAGAAGCAGAACCCCAAAGAATAACTCCATATTAAATCATTTATTTAATTTAATTGATTTAATAACCTACTTTTACTGTATATATTAATGCGGAATATGATAGGATTGGATAGGTGAATCTGAGAGAGTTAAATTTAAGTTAATTTGTTATCAATATGTATACCCATTATGTTATGGGGTTAATTTTGATCACAATATATTTGTCAAAAATTTCAACGTAAAACTCTGTCTTTATAATGTTGACATTATGTAAAGATATAAAACCGAGACATGAACAACATTGATTTTCTATCAAACTGAGGAGCATAAACGTTGGCCTATATTATGCAGAGTGGGGTACAACTAGTGCGGTAAGGACAATTTTATACCCCAAGTGTCATAATATTGCTAATTATTCTTGTAGCTTGGATTCAAAATTCACATTATTTATTTGTATGTGTTTACTGTGAGGAAACATGGAAATTTACAATCAGATTTGAACTGCTATCATTTTGACAAGAACAAAGAGAAAAATTACCAACGATGAAAAAATTATACTAATATAAATACAAGGCTCAGTTAAATATAAATGTAAATTTTCAGGCAATTACTGAACAATTTGTCTACCGTGAGGCATATACAAGAAAGAAACGTATTATTGCCTACAGTAAAATGTAACATGATATATTTAGGGGCGTTATTAATACAACAGTTTTTAACAAACCTTTTGCATAGATTATGTGGCAAAGTTTCAAGAACTAAAATACCTAGAATTTATTAGAATTTTAGCCTTTTTGACTTTAGCAAAATGTTACAATAAGTAGATTTACAATTACAGATAAACATTTTTCGTAATTTAAAGTAATTAGTAATCTATCCCCCTACAATCCGCCACTATGATCTAAATCTAAATCTAAATCATAATCTAAATCTAAATGATCTAAATTCAAATTCCGATTTATTATGACTGTAAATTGTGGCTTTTACTATGAATGTAAATTTGGAGTATAACATTAAACGCGTTGCTCCTATCTGCAAGCATTCCAGAGTAGTTTGTCCAAAAATCCCATTAATGGCTAATGATCGTAAACCTTTATAGCAAATTGGTTTGGTTTCGTATCGGAAGGAGTGGAGGCGTTTTATTGGCACTTCCGCCCGCGCTGCCCAGCGTCGCGCGTCGCACCGTAAATGAGATTCACTCAGTATTACCTGTCTGGGACTTGGTTGATGAGTGGATTTCCTTTATATAAGTATATAAAATCTAGGTCGGGTATAAAACAAGTACTCTTTTTCAATATTTTCCGGAATTTAGATTATTTAACTGTCAAAAGTGATCCCTGTAGCTCAATGTAGGCTAATAGGCTACCTGGATAGGAATGCAAGGATCCCTTTGACAGTAAGGTTTTTAAACCTCTAAACTATTTTAAGAGATTCGGTTGCTAACAACATGTAACGTTGTTGTAATATTCTTATGAGTTATTCAAATGTTAATGTTCACACCTATATAATGTCTAGTAGTTTTATACTTTTAAAACTGTGTATGCAAAACTCTTACTTTTTATAATCCTTCCCTAAAAATAATAATTCATGATCAATTGATTAACCCAATTCTCATCCTTTTAAGATTAGAGTAACCGATTAATTAAATTATTATTATTTTGAGTGATTAAAACTTTAAAAAGTCTGTTGGTAAAACGTATTTTATTTGATTTGTTTTCACAAATGTGTACAGCTAACATAAATGCTTTGACTGTAAGTTAATTTATCATATAATATTTACTTGATAAACGATGAAAAAAAACGGCCGGTATCACATTTGATTTCTTTAAATAAGTTAGTTGAGTCATTAAAACAGGAAGTAAAATTGAGGTTATTTAGTTAATAGACGATTATAATAAATTATACAATTCTATTGCTGTTTTTATCAGAACATAGAGGCTTAAATGCCTTAGTTTCTCTGAGTGAGACGGGTACCGAACCAAGAGATAGCAAGAACGGTTCCGCACACGACAGATGTTAACTATTACGCCAACTGACTTCAACTCGTCCATTCTAATGCAAATGAATCTACAATAAAGACCGCACTCAGTGGGAAACACAAATACTGTAACATATTGACTTAGTAGGCGCAGCTTAGCACCTTTCTTATTGTTATGTAACCCATAGTATATTTAAATTTAACAAGCACATAAACAATTCAAACAACATCCTGCATAGGGTATTTAATATTTAACTTTTAAAGGGCCTGGAATTGAAATTAAATACTCTTCAATAAATAATAATCTTATCTGGCACGACTTTCATACACACAACACTATTGGCAAAATCACACTGGACATCCCTCATCACAGGCCTTAGAGGCAATTATTTCAAAATTAACTGTCGTATATTTTATGATAAGCTGTCTGATGCTCTTAGAAAAGTTACGAGTCTTAACAGTTTTAAGGTTAAGGTTTATTCGTGGCTTGTCGACCACCCATACTATTGTACAACAGAATGCTTAGATTAAAAAGTTGTTTTGAATATACAGCCTAATGGCTGAGCTGGTTAGACTTTTTAAGCTGGTTTTTGAGCTGGTTTGCTAGTTTTAAGACATGTTGACTATGCCTATTTAATGTACTGTACTTGATAAATAAAGATTCTTGGTTCTTGATTATTTTCGTAAAAATGTTCAAATATGAGTTATTGGTAGAACGTTTGTTTGGTTCCAAAAAATTTGTTTTTGAGGTGATGTATGGATCTATGGAGGAATGGACTGTATGGGCTTATGTAGAACTGGAGACGACGATAATGTAAGATTTTGATGAATTTGGTATAACCACAATATCTCTAGCAGGTTTTTAATATTTTTTATTTTGAAGGGTAATTACCTCTTAGAAACCTCCAAAGAGATCCCTGAATTATTAGTGGCATAAATGTTAAGAGGACATATGAGACAGTGGTAATGTTAGATTTATACTCCATTAGCTTAATAAGAACCGATGTTAAACGGAAAGCACGGTAACCTGTTTGTTTATGACGGTTTTGAAAGGTTAACTGTAATTTTCGATCAAACGAATAAATGTTAATATATTATATTAACCCCCGTCGCAGCAAACCTGCGTACACAGTGAATTTCCAATGAATGAATATGTTTCTCACTATCACATAAAACCACTTCCAAGTTTCATAAAAATACATAAATAAATAAGTGATCTATAGCATTTTCTCCATAAGAATAACATTAGGGCTGAGTACACAGGTTTGCTGCAACAAGGAACAGAAAACATGTGTTTTTATGCAATTAACAATATAACTCAACCAGGTGAAGCTACACAATAAGTTTTATAGATTTATGTTCATAATTAAGGGAGATATACAACTTTACTTATCCTGCATAAGAATAACATTTGGGCTGAGTATGCAGGTTTGCTGCTACTGGGATAGTCAACAAAAAATCAATTGTTTGTGCAAATATCAATATACCAGTACTAAGTGAAGCCACATACCAAGTTTCATCAATATACATTCACAATTAATCGAGATATCAAATTTTAAATATTCTCCATAAGGATAACATTGGACAACGTACTGTGTTTAGCACTTTGAATATCTCTGCAACGGTTGGACGTAGAAACACAATTTAAACACCAAAATAATTGTTTTGTAGAGCTGAATTGATTGGTAAAAGAAAATGTGAAGTTTATATTAAAATTAACTGAGGAAAACCCATAAACCTTTTTCCCATAAGATTAACATGGGAGATTTTATGAGCAGGTTTTTTGGATATTCTCCGCAACCACTTAACCTAGGTTAATAATTTAAAATACTATATTATTTGTTTTTTTAACCTCTATAAAATGCTCAAAACAAAATTGAGTATTTTAAAAATTGTAGGGTGAAAGGTGCAAAAAACAGATTTTTGGAAAATTTAAAACCCCCATCAACCCCCCTCCCCATAGTCCGATTTTTTTGGTTTTCGAACTTAAAGTCATGAATGTCACTTTACATATTTGAGCCAAATTTCATCAAAATCGGACGTTTTTTACTCAAGTTATCGTGTTAACGGACACACACACACAAAGACATATGTATATATATATATATATATATATATATATATATATATATATATATATATATACACATATATATAAATTTGAACAAATAGTGTTTTTGGCATCTGAGGACCTCAAAACAAAAAGTTATCATGGTGTCGGGCTTAAGTCTTACCATGAGACCTACGGTAATAGCTTCTTCCCTATAGGGGAAAGGGAAAAACAAGTGTTTTTAAATTCTTGAATTTTTTACTTTCTCCCCCTATACGTAGTATAAGAAAGAAAGTATTGTTTTCGTCAAAATTTTCGAATTTGATTTGTAAGTGGAAATATTCGTTTTGGTGTTCCCTGAACCCAAAAAAGTGGTTTTTACGTGATGTCTGTGTCTGTCTAATCTGTCTGTCCGCATAGATGTGTACAGAGCTAGAGCCCTAACCAATGGACCGATTTTTATGAAATTTGGTATGTAGATACTAATCCTCAATATCTCTAGGCTTTTTTCAATTTTTTGAATTTTTTATTGATTTTTAAAGGTAATTATCCCCCCAAAACCGCCAAAAAACATGAAAAATCAAGATTTCTCAAAAACGGCTCCTAACGATTTTGATTAAACTTAAGTCGTTTCAGAACTTTAGTTTTCCAACAAAATGGCACCACCCGCATTTCTGTAAAAATTCGGGTTAAGAGGTTAAAGGACTTAAAACATCAACAATTCAGTGTTTTAGAGTTTTAATAAAAAAAATAAATAAAAAAAATAATATTCACCATTAAATAGAGCTCAAAAAACTAAATAATTTAGTATTCTGAATTACTATTCTACGATTGCTGGTTGCGGAGATAATTTAAATTTTCATCTTGCGGTAAACGCAGTACGTTTTCCAATGTTATTCTTATGGGGAATAATAAAATTACTGTTTATTTCTTATTTACTGATCAATTTCGTTCAAACTTGATATGCTAGTCAAGTTAGCATTGACCAACAGAGCAAATTCGAAATATGTTGCGCCTTAATAAGCCTGGAGGGGGATACGGGGCATTTCCCCTCTTAAAACCACGTGTATAGCAATGGATTCTGTAGTGCCTCCAAAACAGGGATTCGGGTGGATGTTTTTGAAAACAACTTGTTATAAGATTTTCTGTACATTCGACCGTGCTTTGTATTATATATTTAGTAAATAAAATGTTTTTTAATCATTAATTTTGGGCTAAAAGTGAGAAAGTATGTGTCAGTTTCCTGATACCGTTTATTATATACGACACGGGGAAAATATACTTCATAAAAAATTTTAAAATTCTGTAAAGTTTCGAACAATAGTTTGTTTGCTCAAAACATTTTGTCGAATAACGAACAAATATTATTTTTGTTGTATATATCTCAAGCGCAAATCAACATTTAATTGTCATTGGTTAGCATGCACTCAGATGGTCCATTACAGAAACTGTCGTTCTTTTTGGGGCGTAGAAATATACACTTCTTGGTGGGAGATCCAAATTAAATATATTTATAAATATATACAAAGTTATTCAGACGTGTTATTCTGACGACCACGCTATTTTCACCCAAATAAGCAGCCCCCGAGGTGTAAAAGTGCAATTAAAACAAGCCCAATCACGTTCGGAATGATTTAGATTGACACTAAATGTTTAGTAGAATTGTGTAACATAATCGAAGGCGAAATATAGTTTTAGGTTAGTTCCCAGTTTTTTCTCAACCTACATCTGAACAGCAGCACCTGTCCTTTTAAAGGTAGTTTGATTGAGCACATAGTCGAACTATAAATATATAGTTTTCAAATATAGGTTGTATTAATTAATTTTAGCAAGTTTTAAAAGCAATAAAACAATAAAAAAACACCCGGTATCCTGTGAAACACAGTTATTGTCAAGAAAATACTTTAATAGCTACATATAAATTAAATACCTAAAGTACTGAAAAAAACCGAGGATAAATATTTTCCAACATGCAATGTAGTAGTCGGTTGGTCAAACATGAGTGTTGGGCGGCAAAGGTTTCCCGGAAACAGCAAAACTTTGTCAGAAGAAAAGCAAATAAAAGGGAGTATGGTTTTACTCATCTCATTTTTAAGTGTAATAATTTTTGACGTGCTGCCAAACTTGTGAGAAAAACTTGTAGACTTGTGGACAAAACGTGCAGACATTTTGAAAATACTGCTTTTCACTCGTCGCCACATAAAATTAACATAAACCTGAGTAATAGGAACCCCTTTGTTCGACAAGTTTATTCCATACTTTTCACCGTACGTATTGTTTTTGCAATCGCTCTCAGGCAGGACGATAAATACAGTGGAATGATAAACCCCGGTATGTGTTGGTGTTTGTGTTTCCCACAGAATTTAATCCTCATTTTAGATTCATTTGCATGGAGAGAGGCAAGCCGAAGTCAGTTTATGTAGCAGTTAACATCTGTCGGGGACGGAACGTTCTTGCTCTCTCTTATGTCACTTACCCTCCATCAGTTAGCGCTTGAATAAAGGCTTACCTTATTAGTTTTGCATTTTATTTGAGATTATTCAAAATAGCAATTCAAGTTTTCTTATTCTGTATCCAATTTTGCGACACTACAGCATACGTATGTGATTGCAACACTACAACGTTAACAAATAATTTTAAAGGTTTTCTGTTTTAGTCGGAGATTATAAATCAAACTTTATTTATTTAGTTTAGTTTATATTTACAGTAGTCCATGTTTTTTTAGTAAATTTCTATAGCTATGAGCAAAGAGTTTTAGTAAATACGCATTCGAAGCTTTATTATAGCTTAACTAAATATTATAAATTAAAAACTCAAGAATAATAGCAATTTGTGTTTACACTATGTAGCTATCATGGATTCAATGTGTTGTAACACCAAAGAAGCTGATATTTGTCTTACATATGTTCTAATGTGTAAGAATCAAATCAGATTATTGCTTTTATAGATTTCTTAGACCAAATTTTATTTTGGCTTAATTTTGCACAATAATTTAGCACATTCATTGT
The DNA here is from genome assembly GCA_963675035.1 of Allygus modestus. Taxonomy (NCBI): domain Eukaryota; kingdom Metazoa; phylum Arthropoda; class Insecta; order Hemiptera; family Cicadellidae; genus Allygus; species Allygus modestus. The sequence goes on along the minus strand of OY776112.1, from coordinate 193,416,205 downwards.
GGCTTAATTTTTTTAAACTTTCCTGCCTTCTGGGAAACCCTTAGAGTTAAAAGGAATTTGGCTATTCAACATGCAAAGGTGTATGGTTTTGTCTTTAAACTACCTTTACAGTTGTATTTTATAAATAATTGTTTAATGGAATGCAAAAGTAAAGTCGATTAAGTTGCCTTAAAAGTTTAGGTCCTCTTTCTAAATTATTCCAGATGGCATTAGTAGAACATCGAGTTTTTTGGAGTGGTTACGTTTAATAGTACAGTAATATAATAGTGATAATAAGTTATAGCGGTACATTTGTGCTATTTTCTGTAATATAGCCTGTAAGTTAATTTGACTTAGCCTAAATTATACACGTTTCATTTTCTCTAACGGGATGTAAATAAAAACGACTTACAACCCTTTAAAATATATTTACTGATGATGCAAGACAAATTAGACTTTTTTTGCATATATTACAACCTTATTTCAGTTTCATGGGGTTTGAAGCTATAACTATACAAAATCAAAGTCCTTTAATAGCATATAATTATTTTTGAAGACACCAAAGATTACATATTTCTCTGTTCGGTATTCGGATAAGTGTATCGTAAATATAACGATAACTGTAAGATTAAACAAGGAAAATATGAGGCCATAGCTGCCTTACATAAAGTTAGATGTGGTCACTATAATTTTCTGGATATTGCTATAATAGCTAGTTTAAGTGCGCCATAAACCAGGGTCTTGTGTCTGCCTCGACCGGTGGGAGTAAAGGGGTTCGGGTGGTGGGGGTTACTTCAGGTGCACGTCATTGTAATAAATTACAGTTTTTTAACCGATAGTATATTAATGTTAAATTGAAAACTATTTTATATAAAGAAGCTTTAGGTCCTCATATTAACTGTCTCATACATTTGGTGTGTAATATCTAATATAATATCATATATAGTATGCTTACTAGTACCGTTGGTTTAATGTGTTTGCGATTAACAATACAGAAGTACTACAGTAAAACAATAATACCCCCGTAGCAGCAAACCTGCGTACTCAGCGAATTTCCAATGCATATATATGTATCTTAATACCACATAAATCCACAAACCAAGTTTCATCAATATACATTCATAAATAAACTATTTATGACATTTTTATTATTCTCCATAAGAATAACATGGCGGCTGAGTATGCAGGCTTGCTGAAGCAAGGAACACAAAAAACGAGGTTTTATACAAACATCAATATAACTCAAGTAGGTAAAGCTACATACCAAGTTTTATTAATTTATGTTCATAATTAAGGGAGATAATAGGTTACTTATTCTCCATAAGAATAACATGGGGCTGAGAACGCAGGTTTGCTGCTACGGGAACTATCGGTCAAAAAATGTTTTTTAGTGTAAATATTAATAGACCACAACGATATGAAGCAATATACCAAGTTTCATCAGGAAAAGTTGATAAATAAGTGAGATATACAATTTTTCTTATTCTCCATAAGAATAACATTGGACAACGTACTGTGTTTAGCACTTTCAATATCTCTGTAACCATTTGACGTAGAGAAATGATCAAAATACCAAATTGTGTGTTTTTTTAAGCTGAATCCAATGGTAACAACAAATATTTGACTTTTTCAAAAATTATATGTAACAAATTCAAAAAACCCATTTTTGGGGTACAAAACCCCCACAAAATACCCCTTCGCATCGAGCGATATGGCTGGTTTTCAAACTTAAAGTCATAAATGCTGCTTTACACGTTTATACGTTTATACGTTTATATACGTTTTATACGTTTATATATATATATATATATACAGTTTCGAACGAATGGTGTTTTTGGGGTCTGGGGACCTCAAAACGAAAAGTTATCATGGTCCCGGGCCTAGGTCTTACCATGCCGACTACGGTAATAGCTTCTTCCCTATAGGGGAAATTCGCTAATTCTTCCCTATAGGGGAAATTCGCTAAAAACTGTTGCTGTTTTGGGGAAGTGTTACCTTTAATTAAGAAAGCGGCTAATTGCAACGGTAGTTTCCAAACCTTAAAAAGGTTCTATCTAGAATATCCTGTATGATGCTATACAATCATTAGAAGACAGTTTACTTAAAGTGACTGAATAAGTGTTACATAGGGATGGAAGCCAGGGATGAAATTGCAGTTGTACACTTTTGATTATTACTATCTAAAAATCAAAGGGGTTTTTGGGTTTTACTGTGCTTTTAATTTTTAATACGATTAAAAAAGACTTTTTTTCGTGTACCTTGTACAGTTGAAATTTATAGTGCATTAGTATACACTAGCATTGGACTTAGCAGTCCAAAGTAATAAGGGACGTATTGTCTCTACGCTATCTTAGTTAGCAAAAGACAACTTCTTTTGGAGCTTAAATGTTGGAAATTCAATTGTTATCCGACTAAATGCCGTACAGTATTGATGTTATCTGTTATCAGTAGTTTATTATAATATTTTGCCTCTCAGCACGGCCATGAGTGCAAACTATTCTTTAATGCAAGGGTGTTGCAGCCAAAGTCTAACAAAATATAACCGACAGCTTATGAATAATTTACGAATAATCAAAATTATACAATTAAACACTGTATACCCCAAACATAGTTAAATCCTCACTTTAATGGCTCTCGATGTATTTTACCATAATTTAAAGCTTATATTGTAGGGTTTAAGTTATCAGACAAAAATTAATCATTTCCACGCAGGTCTAAAAGATTCAGTTGGATTTTATTTGAATAATAAAGAGATTTGAAGTGTTCCAGCAATCCAGTCTGTTGAAATAAATCAACTGCACCATTTTGATCATGCAGCGGACGTGATTTGTCAGTTTGGCAACACTATAAACCACTTCAATGCTGCCAACTCAAGACACATTTCCGCATTAATTTGTCACTAGACCGTCAAGCTACCAGTTCTACTCCATAAATATATGCGCTAGCTCCTTATCGTGAGAATAGTACAGGATATTTTAATACCCCCACCGCAGCAAACCTGGATCCTCAGTGAATTTCCAATGAATATATACACATTAAGCCACTTACCAGGATTCATAAGAAATATGTTCACAAACAAGCGATACCGGTACTTAAAATATTAATTATTCTCCATAAGAATAACATTGGGGAAGAGTACGCAGGTTTGCTGCAACAAGGAACTAAAAATATGGGTTTTATGCAAATATCAATAGAACCCATCTAATTGAAGTCACATACCAAGTTTCATCCATATACATTCATAAATAAATAAGCGATATATATGACATTAGAATATCATGCGGACTGATTACCTTGGTTTGCTGCTACGGGAAACATATGCGAAAAGCTTTTTTGTACAAACAACAATACACCACAGCCAGATGAAGCCATATACCAAGTTTCGTCAGTTTATGTTCTTAAATAAGCGAGGTATAAAATCTTAATTTTTCCCCATAAGAATAACATATTGGACAACGTCCTGTGTTTATCACATTCAATATCTCAGTAACCAATTGACGTAGATCAATGATCAAAATACCAAATTGTTTTTTTTTTCTAAGCCGAATTCAATGGTAAAAATTAAAATTTGATTAAAATAACAATTACATGTGAAAATAAAAAAAAACATTTTTGGGGTACAAAACCCTCCCAAAACCCCCTTTGGATAGAGCGATTCGTCTGGTTTTTGAACTCGTTCAAAATAAATTGTACTTTACACATTTGTGCCAAATTTAATTAAGATCAGACCTTTTTTACGAGATTTATCCTGCTTACGGACACACACACAAACACACACACACACACACGCGCGCGCACACACACACACACACACACACATATATATATATATATATATATATATATATATATATATTTGAACGAATGGTGTTTTTGGCATCTGGGAACCTCAAAATGAAAAGTTATAATGGTCTTGAGCTTAAGTCTTACCATGCCACCTACGGTAATAGCTTCTTCCCTATAGGGGAATTTCGCTAAAATGTAAAAAACAGAACTATTTAACTTTCCTTAACCTACAAGTTTGTAGACAATATCAGTTTATGAGTATAAATGCGTACTTGTAATAATTGCAAAACAATTTAATTAGTATAAAATAGTTTTCATTAGCTAAACAGTTTGTGTACAAATTAAATAAGTTCATCAACACGTCATTCTTACTGTAAATCCTTTGGTGAAATCTCTTGTTATAGATGTGTGTATTTAACATATTTTACTTCATTGAACGGTTAAGATTTTGATCACACTCTGCAATCACAAAATTATTGATTCAAACCCCAAGTTAGCTTACAAAAAAATATAAACAAAATATGCTCCATGATCATAATTATGGTTTGGAAACCAACATAAAGATAGTGGAAGCTTTATTAGTTTATTCTAAAAATTGCTTATTCAGTAAACAATTTAATCCAAATCATAAACCAGTGAGCGACTCTGCCCGGCACGCCCTCTGACTGGGTTGCACGTTACGAAAATATCTAAACATCTTTCAAAATTAAAATAGTTTTTACGATATAGATTGAATAAAGAACCAAATTTAATACCAACTCAAATAGTTTTTATTTCTCCTATTTAATCTTACAGATATTTACAATATCAGCAAACCAATTTATTAGAGCCGAAGGTGACTAAAACCATTCGGCTGGACACCCTAAAACACTATCGCTGAACCCTTATTGCAGTAAGGATGTTTGGCCGGTTCTATCTGTAGCGGGTGAACCCCCCCCCCCAGAGATTTTTTTGTTGCCACCCCCTCCCACGGTGACCTTGACAGTGATTTATTTGTATTTTTGTGTGAGACCCCCGAGGTAATTTATGGGTTTACATTCGCCAACACAGGACCCTTCCCCACATTCCCGCACAAAGGGTAGTTTTTCTTCGAACACCTGCACCGAACAGCAGCATTGAACCGTGGGAAACTCCATGATACATACTTTCACCAACATTTAAAACTTCAATATCTCAAGATCGGGTGGGCCGATTTCAACTACGCTCTACAACCCTCCGATTGGTCAAAATTACTAGGATTAAGCTGTCAGCGTCCACCATCACTGCCAATACCAGTGCACTAAAATGAACAGTGTGAATGACAAGAAGAGTAATCACTACATCAATAGACAAATTACTTTTTAAACGCCTTAACATCCGAGATAGACTCACAGTCAAGGAAGTGCTAGAAGGAGTGAGAGTTGTGTTCGAGAGTGAATTCCATATGAAAGTATATAATTGTGAAGAAAACAAAAGAGAAACAGATTGTTAAATTTAATGTGAAACAAAATACTCATTACACTTACATACTCTGAAAGTTCAGTAGTGATAATCCTTGGTAATAAATCCTAAATTATTAATGTACAAAACCAGCAGTGAGGGTAAATGAATATAAAGAAGATAAGTGTAATGCTTTAAGTGTAATGCTTTAAGTATAATCTGCGAAAGGGGATTTATCGATAAACTCCCCTTTAACTTCCAATATCAGTCATCAATGAATTTGGAAGGTACAACTTATTTTGCGTTCCGTGAAACCAGAATATTTCACAAGTTTGGAGAGCATAACAGTTGTTGCAATCCCTCACAAAGTCAGTGGAAAACAACAAATAACTTGAATCTAAGAACAAAATGTTAAACACTTTTACATCCAAACCCAACTTCTTCTCGCTTTACGCGGAACGCGAACAAGTGCCGTCCAAATCGTAATAACCGCACTATGAGCTGCAAAGGGCAAATGCGTAATAGCGTATCAAAGTTTGTTTTCAGGCTTCAGTATACACTTTAGAGATGCCATTAATATCATAAACAGAGACGATTACGATGATAGTTATTGCCTGATGGTGTTTCCTAATTTTTTCCTATGTTACTGACACACTAAACTAATTTACCGCACTTAAATCATAAACATACAACTAAATAGTACAGCGGATGAGCTAACGTATTGTGGACTTTTTGATAAAAGCACCAAATTTGGCACGGAGGTAGACCGATGAAATGTGAAGAAATTCGGATGTGGAGCCATCGGCCAACCACCCCCTGACGGCCATGGCGGTCATTTTCCAAAATTGTCGAATCATGGTTCGAATCTCAAAACTTTCTAAAATAAACATAGGCACATTATATGTCAGTTTGAAGATCTCGTTAAAAGAAACATTATGGCAAACAAAATTCACTTACCTTTATCTGTTTCAAAAGGGCGGCCATTCTTGTGTAAAATATTGAGAGTTACGGAATTCCTTGTATTTTCTAAACCATAACTCGTATCTTTTTTCCGATTCAAATTTCTTACTCGTGATACACTCAACTGCCGCACTATAAAGGAGGTTAAGGTTGAGTGTAATAATTTACGTTGTGGTTATGTTCTGTACGTGGCTATAGGTATTGCTTACGAAATATATTCAAATTTGCAAAGGTATTTACATATTCTTATTTTTTCCTTGCTTTACATACTTCCATAAACTCCGACGTTGTGAATTTGACGCCTGGCTTTGGGTTGTGCTTCTCCAAGCGAAGGCGTTCTCCAAACCCGCCGTTATAGCGCTCGATGTGAATGTCGCTCAAACTTGGTTCTGTCAGAAATGTCATTTTAGACTTTAGTTTTTGCAACTAGCTATGGGTTTGATTAATGGTAGAGACATTACGATCTACGTTGGTGTAATTTAGTTTACGGTAATTAAATCCTTATAAAACCATTCCAGATACATTCAAAGTTACACTCAAGAATTTTATTTAGCAATTATTTACATATTAAATCCTGAAAGTCGTGAAATTTATTTTTCTCATTCAGTCTTGGCAAAAATGTCCACTATAAATTCTTAAGTAACATAGACTCATTATCACCAACAATGGATTTTTAACATTTATTAATTGGTTCTAAAGTTTGAATTAGAATATTCTGTTTTAGGACGCTTTAAAAATTCAAAATTGTTATTTAGTTTTATCTTATTAACGATAGTCTTTATGGAATTTGTAAGAAAACCTCAATAATTTTCTCTTTAATGCAGTAGAAATTATTTCGGGATTAAAGTTCACAACAGCTGGTAAGGGTTTGGTCTGGGTCGGAGCGCTTAAACTTATAATCGGATTAACATATGGCAGTGGCAATTTGTGAATTGGTTCACTGGCATTGTGTTGCCTCTCAATTATTATTTCAGGTAAATTAAAACCGAGTCAGACATATCGTAATCACGTTTTGTTATTTAGAAATATATATAACTTTCAGTTAACTTTTAAATGTCACATATTTTAAAAGTATTTTAAGTATATTCTTCCTAGAACAGTTAGTAAATTATGTTTTTAATCAACTTCAAATAAAAATCACAAAACGAACAGCATGGAAATATTTCTCCTGACAAATAAGCGACTTGAAAAGTTAACGTAAAAATTCAGACATGAACAATGTATGAATTTTAATTAATTCATTCATTCATATTTTAAAATATAATTTCGTTATCAACAATCTTCACACTATAAATCAACAATTAAGTGTATATTACAGTGGTATCATTAGCACTGAAATACATTAAAAAAATAGTCTTAACAACATTCTAAAATTAGCATTGATAACGGTATATGTAATATATTAACAAAAATACATCACAACTTGAAGAAGTTCAAGGAGATTTAAGAGGTGCTTAGGTAAGGATACATCATTTTGGTTCCTGTTAATTATGAAAATAAAAATATGTCAAAAGTATATTATATCACGATACTAATTTCATTCAAGTATTCAGTAACATTTTGGCTAAGTCTTCTGATTTTGTACTGTTATCTGGCAGTACAATATAGCGATGCCGCGTCCATCCCCACCTCCGGTCGTGCCAGGCAGCGTCGCTGGTTTATGGGGCAGTTAAACTGGTTACGTCGCTATTAGGGCAATTTCCAGAAAATGATGACAACCCCACTGACTTTCTGTTGTGCTTCCGTGCATTACAACATTTGATTTATCCTCCTTGCTTTCTAAAAATGAATTGGTCCGTCTTTTTCGTAAGATAATAATGTTTTAAAGCGTATAGTAGGGACCAACTTATAAATGAATATAATGGGTATTTTTTACAGTTTTTAACTTTTCCCAGTTTTTTTAGTACTAATAACCATTTCAAATACACAAACCAAAATGCCTCGGTGCGCATCTTATTAGCTTACGTCATTTACGCACCAACAGCAGGGTCGGAATTTACAGTGTTCAGGTTCTATTGCCTACTCATAGTCCTCTTTGAGCATTATTAAAGCTCAATATTGGTACCATGGTTATTTTATTCGTGTTTTAATATAAAATATATTTTTAAGAGGTAGATATAAAGAGTTTAAAAGAATATTTTTAAACTCTTTAATTTTCCCGACCATATAGACTACAGGTATGCGCGTGGAACATACCCAGCAAATCAAGAGTTGAGCCGTCACCATACGAGTTGTATAGTTCTGATACAATTTTCTTGTCAGGTCTGTGATTTGAACCCACGGCAAGGGCCACTGCCATTGTTTCGGAGTCTGTAGTCACCATTCGGAGTCTGGAGTCATTAGCAAAAGTCTCACCTACGTATACTGGGTATGTGTGGGTAAATATGAGGGAGGTTCCTCACTCATTTGTTAGTGAACCAATTGTTAGTGGTTTTTAGTTGTTGATGAAAGCCGCAAACCCACGGTTCGGATACCTATATACGCCGAAGATATACCGATTATAAATACGGATGGACAAGAAGAGCTTTTTCTTCGTCGAATAATTCTCTATACTAAAAGCCTATTTAGTCCACTTGCTCAGAATACTTCTGTGTGTCATTCATTTACCAAAGCATCACTCAATAATTGGATATTGTAGGTAATAGTGTAGTGATCGAAAAAAGTTGGGTGATAGTCTGTGAGGGTGGCCATTTTGGAAAATGTATGTGAGGCATGTGAGGTGTCATTTTCAAAGTTTTTTAGGGTGCTGAACACGTTAAAGACATTTAAAAAGCATTTTAAAACAATTTTATAAGTAAAGAATTTAAAGCGTACCTAATATATTATGTTAAATATTATAAAATCATCCATCGTTCCACTGATTAACGCATTGAGGACCAATTGACGATCCACCGGACCACTCAGTAGTGTGCGAAGAAGACCAAGTGGTCCGGTTTATAGCCACTAAATATCACAGTGAAAAAGACTAGCTGACGATTCACCGCGGACCACTCTGTTTTTGTCTTGAATGGTAGTTACCGGGGTTGTTAGAAATCTTTAACACTACGGCCTTTAAATAGTATTTTAGATGTCTGCCAACCTTTTTTGGCCTGTTAAAAGCTGATTGTTGTATTGTTAACAAAACAACTGTTTAAAAATAAAATAAATTAATAATGCATTTTTTAATCAAGAGTTCTTCAAAATAAAACTCTGATTTTCAAGACAACTCTTGTCAACAAAGTACAATTATTATTAGCTAATATGACATAAACGATAGATGTTAAATAAACATTTGCTTCAAATATTTTTTTAAAGTACCATAGCTTTTGCTCTATACAGCAGGGGGCAAAGCATATTTTTTGTGTTCCAAATTACTTAAAAGCCCCTTTCCCTGTTTCTTATCGCGCCCTTGGTAGGTGCAATAGGCAGTTCTGTCGAGTACTGCGCTTGTTTACTTCATGCCTAAAAGCTAACTTCTTCCTGAGATATTCGGGCTTTCCAGTCTGAAGAATTTTGTGGACCAGTTGTTCTGTTTGTAAATCACAACAATCCATAACAGACAGTGCTAGTTAAAAACGGTATTTGTTAGTTAATGATTTTGTGTTGTTAGCACTAGTCCTGTATTCGCTGATGTGGTAGATTTTTTTAAAATTGTAAACTAATCTAAAAGCTCTATTCTGAAACCTAGTAAGAACCGTACAATTTTCCTGGGTCAGACAAAAAGCAAAAGTTGGAAGACCATAATATTATTGCAAGTATCGTTGATCGGACAATTTCCAACTTAGAGGCACTTACAAAATTGTGCTTAGTCTATTAAATAAATAATGTGCTTAGTATATGTTTGTGTATGTTGCTTAGTCTATTATAAATTGTGCTTAGTATATGTTTTTCAACCTAATTATAACTGTTTTAACTATAGATTTAACGTGATAAGAAAAATCAAGTCGGGAATCAAGCGTGACACAAAGAATCTTTAGATAACTGCATGTGGGCAGAGGATTTCCGTCCACAATTACAGACTACTCAACATAGCTATTTCCTGGTTGACAACCCAAAGATGGCCAATTCACACGCAAAACAGAACATTTGTTAGAGTTAAGCAAAAGCCCATGATCATCCGACCACTTCTTTACACTCTCTACATCTGTGTTGAAATGTTGTACAGCTTCAGCTATTTCCATGGGCTTGTACGATAACAACAGCTGTGAATCATCAGCATAAGAATGAAGAGGACAGTACTTTAAGTGATATTTTAAATCCGCAGTATATAAAATAAAAAGTAGTGGTCCCAAATAACTGCCTTGAGGGACACCAACGGACCTAGGAAGCGCTGGAGATGACTGCACACCAACCTTTGTTCGTCGAGTTCTTCCAAACAAATACGATGAAAACCATTTTACTGAATTATCATCAAACTGACAAAAACGAAGCTTAGCCAGCAACAATTCAAAGTTTACTGAATCAAAATCCTGCGAGAAGTCTAAATCAGTCATGATACTCTCAAAGCCTTTGTCCTTAGCAGAAAGCATTTAATCAACAAAATTAAGAAGCGCTGAGCAAGTACTAAACCCCTGCCTAAATCCTGACTGTGTCTCAGGCAATAAGCCTTCAGAATCTAAGTAAAAAACTATTTGTTCAAATACAGCTTTTTCCAGTATTTTAGAAATTACTGGAAGGGTTGAATTAATTCTGCTTACTATTAGTTGATCTCTGCTCTAAACTAGTTTTGAATGATCTTGTATAGTTCGTGTTATTTTGAAGTTTGTAATTGATATTTTTAGTTTAGTTTTAATAAATAAAGTTACTAATGTTACGGTTGAAGCGTTGTTTTATTATTCATTTATTGTTTTTTTATGTTTACATGGTTACTGTATCAGTAGTAGTTTATTAGAAAAATGTTGTCGCTTGTGAATAACATTGTTATTCATTATAACGTTTTTATTTTATGGAGAGAAATCTCAAACTGATAGTTTTTGTGTGGCCTTTCACATTTCTCATGGCAATCAAGAAAAAAAATGTTTACACAGCTTAAAATTGCTAAAGTTAAGCCAGAATCAACGGAAAGTGGTCGGAAACAAGCCTAATTTTCTGTACTCGGAAAAAACAATTTAACCCTTTCAGGGCCAAGACAAAATAAAAAAATCTTTTGTCAGCATCTTTTGGTTCTCTCTTGATTGCCATGGGAAAAATCAAACATTTTGGATTTCTCTCCCAAAGATAAAAAGGTTATAATGAATAATAATGTTATTTAAAAGCTCAAAAATGTACATAATAAACTACTACTAATACGGTAACCATGTAAACATAAATAAAACAATTAACACTCCAACCGTACCATTATTAACTTTATTTATCAAAACTAAACCATAACTATAACTAACACACATCCAAAAAACACGTACTATACAAGATCACTAAAAACTAATTTAGAGCAGGCATAATGGCAGACTAATAGCAAGCAGAAATAGGTCTCAACAATATCAATGCAACTATCAACTTGTAACAGACCAAGAAAAGTTTGCAGACATCTAAAATGTAATTTAAAGGCCACAGAGTTAAAGATTTTGAGCCCGGTAGCGTCATAAGAAGGAAACGAATGGGTTGATAATACCGTACCTATTATCCAATAAGGCAAAAACAAAGTGGCCTGGTAAATCGTCAGCTGTTCTTTTTCACAGTGATATGAAGTGGCTATAAACCACTTTGTCTTCTTCGCACACTACTGAGTGGTCCGGGGAATCGTCAATTGGTCCTCAACGCGTTAATCAGTGGAACGATGGATGATTTTATAGTATTTAACATAATATATTAAGTATTCTTTCAATTCTATACTTGTAAAATGTTGTTAACATGCTTTTTACATGTCTTTAACGTGATCAGCACCCTAAAAACATTGAACATGACACCTCACATGCCTATATGAATTGCATTTATTATTTTCCAAAAAGCATCTAAGATGGCGGCCATTTTACAAAATGGCCGCCGTCACAGACTACAACATTAACTTTTTTTCGATTACTACACTATTACCTACAATATTCAATTACATGATGCTTTGGTAAATGAATGACACACAGAGGTATTCTGAGCAATTATATTAATTAGCCATCGCCCTTGCAATAATACAGTTTTTTCTTTTAAATTATCCGTGACATGCTTTACGATAATTATACTTATTACTACGAACTAAACTAAAGGACGTTTTTATTGTATTCACTTGGGTAGAATTAAACCACGTTAAAAGTGTGTATTTAAAAATATAAAATAACATAAGGACTATTTACATTAAAGTACCTTACATATCTTAGGTGATACTTAAATGAATTTTAGTACCACAATGTGTTGAATGGGGGACGCAACTAATAGTAGTGGATATTTTAAGTCAATCCCCATTCAGTTGTTTAACTGAGAGTGAACTACGTCCAAGGGAAAACAAAAGTAAAACATGAACAAATAGACACCAATGCATGGATTTAAATGTTTTGGATGTGTTCTTTTCTTTTGGACAGAGGCATTGTTTGAAATTATTACAAATATTTACACAGATATTTACCTTAAACAACATATGTTTCCCTATATGGTTTTAAATTGGGGGTTTAAAAGCCAAATATAATTTTGGATATAAATACTGCTTACACAATAATGTGAAAGGTTGTCAGCGTCATAAGAAGGAAACGAATGGGTTGATAACACCGCACCTATTATCCAATAAAAGCGAGGAAGGACGACGAACAAGATGTAATATGTTGCTTGTGTAACCGGCCCGCTATGATGGCCATACTAACATAAATAGGACTTTTAAAACTGCACAAAAGGCAAACTTCTAACAGTTAAGTCGAAAACGTCACCATTTACATAAAACTAGGTTTAGTTTTTAACTGTGCTTAGTTAATATTAGAAACATAGGTTTTGTATTGGTATTTTCTCCCTATATCATTTTATTTTCCTGCTTTACTCTCTGCATATCGGTTGACATAACGGCCACTTGTGCCTTTCTCCAGCTGTAACTCAGCCTGTTAATACTATTATATTTTTTAATTAATTCCAGGAAATATCTATATAAATATGTAGTAATATGGTTTAATATTCATAATTTAACTCCAGTTTCATAGTCCTGGTTTTTTTGAAATTAATCATGGATATAAATATCTTAAAATAAAATGGTTACTAACACAGTGGTTTGTTATTCGGAGTTATTAAAAGTTTTTTCTCCATTTAATATATACTGTTTACTAGACTTCTATCGCTGTGGTATTTATTCCCATATTTACTGTTTGCTTATTTTTTACTTTTTCTCATTCTCATACAACATTTTTATAAAATAAAATATTTGACAATATAAAAACATACTTTAATATATATATATAATGAATATACTTTACTATTGATTGTTACTTCACTGATTATTATTTTCTATTATGATTATTTTTGTTTTATCTGCTCCAAAAGGCCAACAACAATGTTAAAGTTTGGGATTGTCAGTCATTATTTTCAAATTATCAGGGTCCGGTATTAAAAAATGTGACCTGTTACGAACACGATCCATCAATTAGTTTATTCCAAAGTTGTAAGGTAATTTTTTAGAAATACAAACAAGCAAGGACAACTATGCAATCAACGTCATATTATTTGGTAATATTAGAGTATAGTATAGTATCCTTTTGAACCTTTCGTCTTAAAGGAGTTAAAAAAGAGAAAAGTGAGCAATTCCTGAGCCTCAAAACGCACAAACCTTTAAGGAAACTGACAATTTTATTGCAAAGGAAGTGAAGAGTGAATGAAATGTTTGTAAATGAACGCGGCCATCAGGTGTGCTTATTTCCCACGTTTTTTTTTAGCTGACAGTACATTATTCGAAATAGCCGAATGATTACATATATTTACAACGTTTTTTAAGCAAAATTACATTTAGTAATGCGTGCATTTCTAGCAAACGTTTCGATCTATAAATGGATCCGTTTAAATGAGTACCGTAATGCAACTATAGTTAAAATATAGTTGTAGCGAAAGTTATGAACTTTGTTGATTGCGCATATTATGCTGTTCAGGCCATATTAACAAGGAAATATATATATAATACAAATAAATGCTATACTAGTATTAGTAGATGTTTCAGAAACTAACCTTTCTGGATGTTGTTTGGGAAAAGACAGTTCAGTCAGTAATTAGAATATGTTTGAATATAAAATCCTTTCATCCTCAATAATTGTACGGGGTTAACATAGTGATTTTTTACAAGGAACTGATGCTTGTTTAGTGAACCCAATCAAATCAAATCAAATTATAATGACAACGAGTGTGCTAATTCTAAGTATTTATAGTCATAAGACTAAGCAGGTACATGATGATACTAAAAATAATTACAATCTTAAAAGTTGCTTTAGTTGTTTTTACATGTGTTTAAATTAATAATTACACTATAAGTAAACATTATATTTCTTGATTGTTTTGTCTTTGTTCTGTACGGTTTTAATATGTTTGTTCAAAAGTTTTAGAAAGTAATGAATTTCTGAAACTCATTGTTAAACTGTTGTTAACCACGGTTTAGTTATAAATATATTTTATATATTACATTATCGTCTGTAATTTAAACCCGTTAAAATGACTCTCGTCTATTTATCTGGATTTTAATAATGTCAGGGCAAACAAAAAGCCAAACATTTCCCTTTATTGCTCTCAAAGTCTAAATATCAAAGTCAGGGAATCCGCTTACCGGGAATAAAGCAACGCTGATCTCCGATTAACTCCACCCACCGTCTGCTGTCCTCGAAGATATGATATGTTTTTAGGGAATTTCCCCTATAGGGAAGAAGCTATTACCATAAATCTCATGGTAAGACTTAAGCCCGAGACTATGCTACTTTTTGTTTTGAGTTCCCCAGATGCTAAAAACACTATTCGTTAAAATTTATACTGTATATACGTATATATATATATATATATATATATATATATATATATATTCATTTTTCACTTTAGTTCAAGAATAGGGCTACTAATAATGATAATAAATTGAAAACTAAATTTACAGAGTTCCCTTTTTAAACATTTTATTCCACAACGCGTTTCGGATATAATTCCATTATAAAAGTGTCTGAAAATGGCATTATAGCCAAAACGCGTTGTGAAATAAAATTGTTAAAAAAGGGTACTCTGTATGTTTTGTTTTCAGTTTAATCTATATGTATGTATATATATTTATGTCCGTGAATACTATTACTGGGTAAAAAACATCCGATTTCGATGAAATTTGGCTCAAATGTGTAAAATGACATCAAGGTATGAAAACTATAAAAATCGGATCATGGGAAGGGGGGTTTGTGGGGTTTCAAAATTTCCCAAAAATTAGTTTGTTTGCATTTTTTGCCCTACAATTTTTAAAACACTGAATTTTTGTTTCGACATAAGATATTTTTAATTTTAAAGCTTAAAAAACAAATAATATAGTATCTTAAATCATTAATCTGTTAAGTGGTTGCGGAGAAAATCCAAAAAACGTGTTCATAAAATCTCCCATGTTAATCTTATGGGAAAATGGTTTCTAGCTTTTCCTCAGTTAATTTTACTGTAAACTTCACATTTGCTTTTACCAATCAGGTTAGCTATATAAAATAATAATTTTGGCGTTTAAATTGTGATTCTATATCCAACCGTTGCCGAGATATTCAAAGCGCTAAGCACAGTACGTTGTCCAATGTTATCCTTATAATAATTAAAATTTGATATCTCGATTATTTATAAACGTATATTGATGACACTTGGTGTGTGGCTTCACCTAGTACTGGTATATTGATATTTGCACAAACAAATTGATTTTTTGTTGATTATCCCGTATCAGCAAACCTGCATACTCAGCCATAATGTTATTCTTATGGAGAATATATTATATATTATTTAACTAGCCTGTTTTTCTGTCAGCCGCGAGTTTGCAGCAAACCTTCTTACTCAGCCCCAATATTAGGCTAATGGAGAATAAATTAAATGCTTTTTTCACTTGTCTATTTATGTATTTTTATGAAACTTGGTAAGTGGCTTTATGTAGTAGTGAGAAACATATGCATGCGTTGGAAATTCGCTGAGTACACAGGTTTGCTGCGACGGGGGTATTTTTATTCGTAAGAAGTTACAGTATATAGCCAACCACATATTATTTTGTATGAAAGATCAAATCATAATCGATTTTAAAGGTCATGAAAGATCATTAAAGATTAAATCATTATAGATGTAAACCCTGTAACCAGCTAAGAAATACAATTAATGTACCGGATATTTAACGTACAAAATATAAATATTAAAACTAAAAAAGCTTTATATTTCACTGAATAAACCAAATTTTCATCGGAATTTGGACTCACTAGTTACTACCAATTTTCATCTGAGCAACAAGCCGGTTTTAAGATTTTAGTTAGAGGTGTAAAGTGTATTTACGTACCATTTATTAGTTGAATTAAACCATTGATTATACATCCTACGGAATAGATAACCCTAGTAATACATCTTTTTGAAGCCGACCTTGGCGAGCTCCTTGAGCGGATTCTATCGGCTGACGGTAGAAGCGCACCTACATGGAGCGTCGTCAGCTACCGTACTGAAGCGCTCAAGCGGTGAATAGATCAACTACCGTCTCCCCCTTTACCCCTCCTATCCCATTTGATTGTGCTGCGTGGCGCGGTGAGGCCGGCGAGTGCCTTGGGCGATGGGAGGACAGCCGAGTCGACGACGAATTAGCTAGCAGTAGCTACGGCCACGCTTTTCCGATCTTAAAATGGGCTCAAATCCCATCACTGCTCAAGTGATATAACGCGCAAAAATTGTGGTTTCGCAAATGTAAACAGAAGTAATAGCAAGTAAATTAATCCTTTCAAAGGTTGTTCTTCAAGAATGTGTTCGTTGGTTCTTTTTAATTGAAATATTACTCGCAAAGCCTTCTTTTGTTTATAAGAAATCTTAAAAATTCTTAAATAATAACAATTTTATAAAAATAAACTCAGTACAGTTAAGAAAAGAGTTATTACAAAATAATTGTATTTTCCAATTTTATAAATTTCACTTTCTGCAAACATATACAATATGTTCCCCTACTTAAACGACAAAATAAATATGTCAAAGCTGTCCGATTATTTGTGTTAGTATACAGGATGATGAGTCAGACCACCTGTCCAGCATGTATAACGAGAGAACGGTTTGGTCTAAAGTCGTCAAACAAAATTATTCCCCACTAAAACGCATGTGGGCTATCCATTAAAATATTTTCATCAAAATATATGTACGGAATGTTAAAAAACTGAAGGTCACGGGTTCGAATCACAAACATTTCTTATGTAAACATAGGGAATATTATACATAATTTTGAAGGTCTCGTTAAAATAAACATTTGGTGAAAATAGAATTCACTTATCTTTACCCGTTCCAAAATGGCGGAAATTTGTTTGTAAAATATTGACATTTACGGAATACTCTGTATTTTTTAAACCACTACTCGTATCTTTTTTCCGTCTTAAATTTCTTATCGTAATAAACTCAGCTTTACTCTGGTAAGCTAAATGACAGGCTTTTCTGATAAAATCTATATTTCAAAAAAATAGTTATTTTGAAAATGACCATATGCCCAAAATTAAAAATGTCAAACTGTAGCGTATCTCAAAAAGCATACAGTTAAAAAGGTCTTGTAAATCCTAGCAACTTTCTAATTTACACCAACTTTGTATCTCATTTCGTTTTCCTGTAATCAGCAAAAAACATTATTTTCTATGTGAAATGCATGTTATAACACAAAACGAATGTGACCACAGAATACATGCAAGTGACTACAGTAATACATTAACATGCATTTCATATGGGAAAATAATGTTTTTTACCGATTGCAGAAAAACGAAAGGAGATAGATACAAGGTTGGAGTTGCTAGGATTTACAAGTCCTTTTTAATAGTATGCTTTTTGACATACACTACTATTTTACTTTTTTTTATTTTGGGCATTTAGCCATTTTAGTGCAGTAAAGATAAGTAACAAATAACCCAAACCTACAAAAATTAGCACAACCTAGGACTTTTGTCCAGATGTTGTCTCTACCTTCCTGTTTAACATACTAAAAGTCCTCTAAAATTAAAGCTGTGCTACGGCCGCCATATTGGAAAATGGTGGCCAATTTTCACTTTTTTGCTTATAACTCTGTTATTATTGATGATAGAGAGGAATTTTTGAAATAAAAATTCTAGAAATTACAATATGCACAATCTTTGCTATTATCATGTTGCTTGTAAATCTAACGGTTTTCGAGTTATCAATAATTTAAAGTTATAAATATATAGAGGGTGAGTCCGACCACACCTCCAGCATGTGTAAGGGGAGAACTGTTTAGTATAAAGACGTCAAACAAAATTATCTGTACTAAGTCGAATATGGGGAATTTATTAAACATATTTTTATCGAAATATATATACAGGGTGCTCGAAAACGAAGGTCATGAGTTTGATCTCAAAATGATATTATATGAACCTACAAGTATACATAATTTTAAAGGTCTCGCCAAAACAAACATTTTGGTGAAACCAGAATTCACTTATCTTTAACCATTTCAAAATGGCGGCTATTTTTGTGAAAAATAGTGATATTTACGGAACACTCTGTATTTTCTAAACCAATAAATGTTTTTTGATTCCGATTGAAATTTCTTACTCGTGGTAAGCTCAGGTTTACTCGTATATGATAAATGTCAGTTAGTTTAGAAAAAAATGATCATTCGAATAAAATATTTTATTCTTTTTTATAAGGCCAACATTTTAAAAAGTAAAATAGTAGCATAATAATAAGACAAAAAGCTTAAAATCGTAAAGTTTTTGCAAATCCTATAGCAACTTTGATTTACAAAAACCAAAGTTTTCACTTTCCCTCTTTATTTTATTTTTATAAGGCCAACATTTTAAAAAGTAAAATAGTAGCATAATAATATGACAAAAAGCATAAAATCGTGAGCTTTTTGCAAATCCTTGTAAATCCTTGTAAAAACCTTGTAAATTAGAAAGTTGCTAGGATTTCTAGGAGAAAGTTTACAATTGTATGTTTTTTGCCATATTATTAGGCTACACGTATTTTGCTCCGCAATTTAGGGTCATTACAAAACAATTCTTTTGCTCTGGGGGTAGAGCAGGTAGAAATCGGGGCCGCTGGAAACACCATTTTTGCTCCGCGAGGGGCTAACTCTCGTAGCTAACATTCCCTCTCCCACAATTTCTTTAGGAACTATTTTAGGAATTAAGAATTCAGTAAAAGGTTTATACTTTAAGTTTATCTATCATTAATTGGTAAAATATTATTTAAACATAGTATTAATTCATGGTTCAGCAGTAGTTAACTAATGTTATAGTTATAGCAGTTAAATAGTATTTTAGTAACAACAGATTGGACTAAAATACGCAGACTACTAGTAAAGCGGATTATCTAATTATTGAATAATTTATTACCTGTTTATCTCTTAGTAATCTTGTTATAAAAGCAAAATACCCCTGGATAATTAATACCCCCGTTACAGCAAACCTGCATACTCAGCGAATTTCCAATGAATATATAACATAACACATTAAAACACTTAACAGGATTCATAAGAAATATATTCACAAACAAGCGATATTTAAAATATTAATTACTCTCCATAAGAATAACATGGGGGATGTGTACGCAGGTTTGCTGCAACAAGGCACACAAAATAATTTTTTGTATGCAAATATCAATAGAACTCATCTTAGTAAGTCACATACCAAGTTTCATCCATATACATTCATAAATAAGCGATATATAACATTTCAAGTATTTTCCATAAGAATAACATGGGGACCAAGTACCTAGGTTTGCTGCTACAGGAACCATAGGTGAAAAATTGTTTTTTGTGCAAACAACAATAAACCATAACCAGATCAATCCATATACCAAATTTCACCAGTTTATGTTCATAAATAAGTGAGATATACAATTTTTCTTTTTCACCATAAAAATAACAACGTACTGTGTTTAGACAACACATTAGACAACGTACTGTGTTTAGCACTTTCAATATATCGGTAACCAATTGATGTAGAGCAACGACCAAAATTCCAAATTGTTTGTTTTTTTAAGCTGAATACAATGGTATAAATTAAAAACACATGTGAAAACCCCAAAAAACACATTTTTGGGGTACAAAACCCCCCCAAAACCCCCCTTCGGATAGTGCGATTCATCTGGTTTTCGAACTCGTTCAAATAAATGGTACTTTACACATTTGTAGCAAATTTCATTAAGATCGGACCTTTTTTACGAGAGTTATCGTGCTTACGGACACACACACACACACACACACACACACACACACACACACACACACACACACATATATATATATATATGTATACATACATATATAAAAATATGAACGAATGGTGTTTTTGGCATCTGGGGACCTCAAAATGAAAAGTTATCATGGTCTCGGGCTTAAGTCTTACCATGAGACCTACGGTAATAGCTTCTTCCCTATAGGGGAAATTCGCTAATAAATGATAAAAAATACATTAATAATTGTTCTTTAACCCCGCTATAAAATAAGGATGATATTAAAACTAACTTGTAAATTAACTACAGTATTTTTCCATGGAATATGAGGCACAAAATAACATCACAGCAGTCTGTGTGCAACTGTTCGAGACAGGGGAGAAGAACAAGAAGGCCCATGGGAGTTCAAGGTGATTAGCACGTCCTTTATCCGTGACTGGCCCTGTCCCACATTGCAATGACACTATTTGATCATAACAAGGGACTTCGACATTAAGGTCCCGTTAAATGTATTTAAATATTGAAAAAAACATTGAAATATTTGTATAAGAATTGTTACGAAATGTTTGTTCATGATAATTCATTGCATTTTACGAAAAAAAATAATGGGACGTGATTACTTCTTCCAGGGATAAAGTAAAACATATTATCTTTACAGTTATTAATTAGGACAAACTTTGCAAAATTATTGGTTATTGTTAATCAATATAAGGACTACCAACTACTAAAAATGCTTAATAAATAATGTTATCTATTCACTAAATAATATTTCATAATTGACATTCACCGGTTCTATTTATTTTTTTAGTTTTCCTTAAAATGTTTTATGGTTCAATATACAGATAATATTACATTTTCACGAAAACAACACTAAAACTATTTAATTGAATGTCAGTGATCCAAGATTATTATTATGTCGTTGATGTGTTACATAAAGTTTGAGATATAATAACGAAATTTGATATACATGTTATGTTGTTTGATGAATATGTTGTTTGATATACATGTATATCAAATTTTGTTATTATATCCTAAACCTTATGCGAAACATCAATGGTATAATAACAACCTTTGATTACTGACATTCAGTTAACTAATGTTAGTGTTGTTTTCGTAAAAATGTAATGTTATCTGTATGTTGAACCATAAAACATTGTAAGAAAAATTACAATATACCCTCGTCGCAGCGAACCTGAGTACTCAGCGAATTTCCAATGCATATATATATATATATATGGGTATCACTACTACCTAGAGCCACTTACCAAGTTTCATAAAAATACATTCATTAATAAGTGATGTATAGCATTTTATTTATTCTCCATAAGAATAACAATATAATTGAGTACGCAGGTTTGCTGCAACAAGGAAGATAAGAAATGCGTTTTTTACAATTATCAAGATAACTGAACCAGGTGAAGCTACAAACCAAGTTTGATTACTTTAGGTTCATAACTAAGGGAGATATACAACTTTAATTAATCTCGATATGAATAACATGGGGCCGAGTATGCAGGTTTGCTGCTACCGGGAAAAATCAACAAAACCCATTTTTTGTGTGATAATATCAATATACCACAACTATTTGAATCCACATACCAAGTTTCATCAATATACATACATAAATAGTCGAAATATAACATTTTATTTATTCTCCATAAGGATAACATTGGACAACGTACTGTGTTTAGCACTTTGAATATCACTGCAACGGTTGGACGTAAAACAACAATTAAAACGCCAAAATGATTTTTTTTAGAGCTAAACTGATTGGTAGAAAGAAATGTAGAACTGAGTTTTTAGTGAAATTATCTGAGTAAAATCTAAAAACCGTATTCCCATAAGATTAACATAGGAAATTTTATGGACGCATTTTTTTACTTTTCTCTACAACCACTAAACCTAGCTTAATGATTCATGATACAAAATTGATTGTTTTTTAAGCTCTATAAAATGGCTATAACCAAAATCTTGTAGCAATTTTGTAATTATATAAAAAAAATTATAAAAATCATGAAATATTAAGAATAGAAGCCACAGGAGGATTTAAAACATGTTAGAGATTGTATAAGCAGGACAGAAATTCTTACTAGATAGTTCAAGTTTCAACCAATCATAGGTCATTGTGGGAGGAGTTTAGTTGCTTAGTATATAAGCTGAGAATGAGATTTCAGCAGTCTTGTCTTGTTTTAACCGGGGTCACAGTGCACCCCTGGAGAAATGGGTACGTAAGAAACTCGAACTATTTAGTTATAAATGTTCCTTTTTTAATTGTTAAATTTCAAATACTTGTATAAATTATAAAATGCTTTAAACTGTTGTAATTTTAGAAGATTTTAAAAATTTTATTTTCAAATGTAAAGAAATAACTTTGACCTTTTGTATGGATTAAATTAAATCAGTAAAAATGCATGTTTCCTAATTCCAAGGTGAATATTGTTGTAGGGTGCAAAACTCTCCCGGGTTTAAGAAAAATCTGACTCAGAACTGTAAGTTGTAGTGGAAGTTATAATTTTATTTTTTTGATAATAAAAATGTATTTTCAAAAGGAAGACAATTTTCTCAAACCCTGGCTAAATTTAAAGTGTAGCAGTTCAATTTTATTATAATTTAATTAGAAGGAGAAGAAGAAGCAATTAAGTGTAAACAAAAATTGCTACAAATTGCGCTACTCTGCTATTTGAGAAAATTAGTCCTTTGTGTAAAAAAACAAAAAAAACTGTATATAAAAGTGAAGTGAATATACTTTATGTTCCAATTTTAAATTTTTTAAATGTCGCTAAAGGTGGATTTTTTGACCAAAGATGAGCTAATTTATGAGCTTAAACTTAGGAAAGTTGATGTGGTGGTTTCACAAACAGTACGAGTGTTAAGAAAAAGGTTAAGGTCTATTTTAAAGTTAAATGTTTCGCCAAATGCTGCCAATTTACAGAATAAAATAACGATACAGGATGAAATAGACATTTGTAATAATAAAGTTGATCAACAAGCGATGTGTCATCTGCAAACAAGCATAGGTGACTATTTGTTAAGCTTTTGTGAATGTCACTAATGAATATCAAAAACAACATTGGGCCAATAACTGATTCCTGGGGAACTCCAGTCTAAACAGTAGCTGTGTAGGAGTAATTCTTTTAAAGACAACCATTAGAGGCCAAAAATGGGATCTATACTATTTATGTTCGTTTAGTAATACAAGAAGCAAGCCAGTCAAAAGCCTTAAATGCTATTCCAACATCAGTTAGGTTCCTCAGCAAAATACCATGGTCCACAAGATCGAATGCCTTTGTTAGATCTAAGAAGTCCAACGCAATACAGTCTACTATCAAATGCGTTGGAAATTTCATTCGAAAGGCTATATTTGGCATTGAGAGCGGAGGAGTATTCACGGAAGCCAAATTGTTTGTCAAAGAAAATATCGTTAAAATTGAGATAAGAAGACTAAAAGGAGTTGAATTGGAAGATTGCAGGAAAATTAAATTGGTATGAAATTTTACACTCACATAGCTGAACTACTAAGTTGTGTTATTGTATCGGAAACCGCCTTTGAGATATTGAGGTTTTTGTAAAAGACACATGCAGACCAACAGATAGAAAAAGGTTCGATATAGGACACATTGTATATACACAATACATTCAATATATATACACATGCCTTGATGAATTTTTTATCTCACTAATAAACTGGTAAAGTTTGCTGGAGTGAAAGCGGGACACCTGTTCTTTATGAAAGGAAAACAAGATGCAACAAAAATAAACATCGATTAAAGTCAGTCGAATAATATTAGATACATAATGTAGAATCTTGCGAATGAAATCATATAATAGGAACACATTTCTGATATTAACATAGAAAACTGTTTAAAACGCTTGCAGAATAACTGGTAAAATCTTCAAAATATCGAAACAATCCTAAATTAAAACAAATAAAGCTGTTTGGTAGCAAAAAGCTACTTTGATGGTTTTAAGACTTAAAGACAAGCACTAATTGACAGAGAAAAAAGTGACATAAGAGAGAGCTAGATCGTTCCGTCCCTGAAAGTAGTTAATTGCTACATTAACTGACTTTGGCTCGTCGGTTTATATGCAAATGAATCTCAAATGAGGATTACATACAGTGGGAATCAAAAATACTAGCACATATTGACAGAGAACAAAGTGACATAAGAGAGAGGAAGATCGTTCCGTCCCTGAAAGAAGTTAACTGCTATATTAACTGACTTTGGCTTGTCGGTTTGCATGCAAATGAATCTCAAATAAGGATTACGTACAGTGGGAAACACAAATACTATCACATATGGACAGAGAACAAGTGACATAAGAGAAAGCAAGATCGTTCTGTCCCTGACAAATGTTAACTGCTACATCAACTGAGTTAGGCTCGTCGGTTGACATGCAAATGAATCTCAAATAAGGATTACATACAGTGGGAAACACAAATACTATCACATATTGACAGAGATCAAGTGACATAAGAGAAAGCAAGATCGTTCCGTCCCTGACAAATGTTAACTGCTACATCAACTGAGTTAGGCTCGTCGGTTGACATGCAAATGAATCTCAAATAAGGATTACATACAGTGGGAAACACAAATACTATCACATATTGACAGAGATCAAGTGACATAAGAGAAAGCAAGATCGTTCCGTCCCTGACAAATGTTAACTGCTACATCAACTGAGTTAAGCTCGTCAGTTTACATGCAAATGAATCCCAAATGAGGATTACATACAGTGGGAAACACCAATACCATCACATATTGACAGAGATCAAGTGACATAAGAGAAAGCAAGATCGTTCCGTCCCTGACAAATGTTAACTGCTACATCAACTGAGTTAGGCTCGTCGGTTGACATGCAAATGAATCCCAAATGAGGATTACATACAGTGGGAAACACAAATACTATCACATATTGACAGATAACAAGTGACATAAGAGAAAGCAAGATCATTCCGTCCCTGACAAATGTTAACTGCTACATCAACTGACTTAGGCTCGTCGGTTTACATGCAAATGAATCTCAAATGAGGATTGCGTACAGTGGGAATCATAAATACTAGCACATTTTGGCAGAGAACAAAGTGACAAAAGAGAGAGAAAGACCATTCCATCCCTGACAGATATTAACTGACTTAGGCTCGTCGGTTTATATACAAATGAATCTCAAAAGACGATTACAAAAAGTGGGAATGATAAAGCAAATATTGACAGAGAACAAAGTGACATAAGAGAGATGAAGATTGTTTTGTCCCTGACAGATGTTAACTGCTATATCAACTGACTTAGGCTCGTCGGTTTACATGCAAATGAATCTCAAATGAGGATTACATACAGTGGGAATGATAAATAATAGCACATATTGACAGAGAACAAAGTGACATAAGAGAGAGGAAGATCGTTCCGTCCCTGAAAGAAGTTAACTGCTATATTAACTGACTTTGGCTTGTCGGTTTATATGCAAATGAATCCCAAATGAGGATTACATACAGTGGGAAACACAAATACTATCACATATTGACAGAGATCAAGTGACATAAGAGAAAGCAAGATCATTCCGTCAATGACAAATGTTACCTGCTACATCAACTGAGTTAGGCTCGTCGGTTGACATGCAAATGAATCCCAAATGAGGATTACATACAGTGGGAAACACAAATACTATCACATATTGACAGATAACAAGTGACATAAGAGAAAGCAAGATCATTCCGTCCCTGACAAATGTTAACTGCTACATCAACTGACTTAGGCTCGTCGGTTTACATGCAAATGAATCTCAAATGAGGATTGCGTACAGTGGGAATCATAAATACTAGCACATTTTGGCAGAGAACAAAGTGACAAAAGAGAGAGAAAGACCATTCCATCCCTGACAGATATTAACTGACTTAGGCTCGTCGGTTTATATACAAATGAATCTCAAAAGACGATTACAAAAAGTGGGAATGATAAAGCAAATATTGACAGAGAACAAAGTGACATAAGAGAGATGAAGATTGTTTTGTCCCTGACAGATGTTAACTGCTATATCAACTGACTTAGGCTCGTCGGTTTACATGCAAATGAATCTCAAATGAGGATTACATACAGTGGGAATGATAAATAATAGCACATATTGACAGAGAACAAAGTGACACAAGACAGAGCAAAATCGTTCCTTCCCTGACTGATGTTAACTGCTACATCAACTGACTTTGGCTCATCGGTTGACATGCAAATGAATGTCAGATGAGGGTTACAGACAGTGGGAATGATAAATAATAGCACATTTTGACAGAGAACAAAGTGACATAAGAGAGAGCAAGTTCGTTCCGTCCCTGACCGATGTTAACTGCTACATCAACTGAGTTAGGCTCGTCGGTTTACATGGAAATGAATCTCAAATGAGGATAACATACAGTTGGAATCACAAATACTAGCACATATTTGCATACGATGGTTTCTGTTTTAGTTCCCTTTACAAGTTAAATGCTATGTTAATGCGAAATATTAGTGTGGTGGGTACTTTAGAAAAAACGTGAATCATCCATTAAATTATTTAAGATAATGCTTAAGTGCAAACTTTCCTTTATATTTATTTCAAATACTATATGCGGGTTATTAAAAGTGTTTTATTCGAATCCTGCAGTTTAAACCAGCAGGACAAAAATTAATTATTTACCTTGTCGCAGTTGATAGTTCTAGTTTGTAAGCAAAGAAAAAATAACCAAGCAGATGAAAGAAATCACTAACGGATCACGATAATTTGAGAGTAATGCCATCGTAGATTATGGACATCCAAAAGGAATTAATATTAAATATTATATTAATATCAACTCATATTATTAATATTAATATTATTAGTATTATTAATATTATTAATATTATATTTTAAATATTTAACTATTATACCCCAAAAGGTAAATTAGCTTCAAGCCTTCATTCAACCCATGTAAAATGTTGAGTTGTATTAAATCAACCAGTGTTGCCGTATCTTTTAAGTCAAAACAATAATAATAATAGTAGTAATAACAAATTTATTTATGAAAATAGTGGTTTTATATTACCTTTCCGTCACCAGTTCTGTAGTATCGTTTATTTCACGACCAGGTTTCGGTATGAAGTTGTACCATGATTACGTGGAAGTCGTCCGAGACTCAAGCTGTGATTATGAAGCTGTCCAGAAGACTTTGTAAAGGTAATATAAAACCACTATTTTCATAAGTCTTACCAGTTCAGGGGCAATTATCAAATATGAAAAAATTTATTTAATCTCAGCTTTTGATAAAAAGCGCATGATAATCGGGTTTACCTCAAATTAAAACCATAACCAAAGTTGTATATGTAATATACCTGACAAACATAGTATTTTTATCAGAAGAACAGTATAAATAAATACCCCCGTAGCAGCAAACCTGCGTCCTCAGCGAATTTCCAATGCATATATATGTATCTTAATACCATATAAAGCCACATATCAAGTTTCATCAATATACATTCATAAATAAACAATTTATGACATTTTAATTATTCTCCATAAGAATAACATGGCGGCTGAGTATGCAGGTTTGCTGAAGCAAGGAACACAAAAAATGGGGTTTTATACAAATATCAATATAACTCATGGAGGTAAAGCCACATACCAAATTTCATTTATTTATTTTCATAATGAAGCGAGATAACACGTTACTTATTCTCCATAAGAATAACATGGGGCTGAGTACGCAGGTTTGCTGCTACGGGAGCCTTTGGTTAAAAATAGTTTTTTTGAGCAAATATCAATAGACCACAACCAGATGAAGCCATATACCAAGTTTCGTCAGTATACGTTCATAAATAAGCGAGATATAAAATTTTTCTTTTCCTCCATAAGAATAACATTAGACAACGTACTGTGTTTAGCACTTTCAATATCTCGGTAACCAATTGACGTAGAGAAATGATCAAAATACCAAATTGTGTGTTTTTTTAAGCTGAAGCCAATGGTCAAAACCAAAGTTTGAATATCTCAAAAATTATATGTGAAAAATTCAAAAAACCCATTTTTGGGGTACAAAACCCCCCCAAAATACCCCTTCGGGTAGAGCGATCTGGCTGGTTTTCGAACTTAAAGTCATAAATGTTGCTTTACACGTTTATACCAAATTTCATCAAAATCGGATAATTTTTACGAGAGTTATCGTGCTCACGGACACATATATATATATATATATATATATATATATATATATATATATATATATATAGATATATATATATATATATATACAGTTTCGAACAAATGGTGTTTTTGGGGTCTGGGGACCTCAAAACGAAAAGTTATCTTGGTCCCGGGCCTAGGTCTTACCATGCCGACTACGGTAATAGCTTCTTCCCTATAGGGGAAATTCGCTAAAATTATTTACATTTGTAATAATTTGTTTTTGTTATAACGTAATAAATTGCTTTGCTATTTACAATACTTATTTAGAATAGATCCCTCTATTGATACAAAACTAATAATTTAATAGACAGTTAATTGTTTTAATTATTTATATAGGTTTTACATCTTGGTCTCAAAAGGAGCGAGTGTTCAGGAACAGGTATAACTCCCGTCATGTCTTCTAGCCACGAAAAATAAAATGAGGAGAGGGGGAAGTGTTACCTAATCCGCTGTTTAACAGATGTAAATAATAATAATAAAAACGCCATACTAAACGAAACGACAGTAAAATCTTTAACCAGTGGCAAGTATGCAAGGACTGTGATTGGTTTAGTTCCTCTCCGTGTAATGGTAAAGTGGGGGAAGCCATCCTCTTCACCTATCACTATATTTTTCCCACAATATCTATTTGATTTTATTTTTATTTTATCTCCCAACGGCAATGCCACTTTACAACAATATAATATGATGAGCTGTGGTGATTTGCTAGTACTAAGATACAGAGAATAAATTTAACAACAGAGTGAGTTGATTACGGAGATATGAGTAATACTTATGCTATATCAATAAATAGCTAACAATAAACAATAAAATAACAACGTACAGACAACAAATTAATTTGTGTAACAGATAATACGGCAATATAGTTTACTTTACAAGAGGTCCATACAAGATGCCTATATACTAAACAGTCAAGGAGACAAAATGCATAATATACCACTTTTGCAATGTAATAAAATCCTAATAAAGAGAATAATAATAAAATTGATACAAGCTATCAAATATATCATACCTAGATTAACATAGACTATGACTATATGACATCAATCGTGAAGATCAAATCAGGTGTGCTCAGCTCCGAGAATCTGTGCGGCTTCCCTTCTGAATTGTGGGAAATGTGAGAAGAGATCGCAGAACTGGGCGACACGATTGCCCAGCCGAACAAGTCGAGCTAGTGGACTATTGAAGTCGAAACATGGCATGGTGTCTACGACCGAAGAACACCATGTGTCTGTGTCTGGTGCGAGCTGAGACTTTCTAGTTTATGGCAGCGAGGATATCCAGACAGTCCAGAAGACCCTTTATGATTTTTACCAGCAGCACTACGTCAGCTAAGTCTCTGCGTATAGAGAGTGGGTCAAGGTGCAGCTCATCGCACAGGGCATCCACAGTAACCTCCATGAAAGCAACGCCATTGCGATATAAAATAATATATATATATATATATATATATATATATATATATATATATATATATATATATATATATATATACAAAATGTATAAATAAATATAAATATTTTATAACTATGTTTAGTATCATAATATTTAATTATATTAAATAGAATTATAATTGTAAATGTTCGGCCTGTGCAGAAATGTAGCAGTTACTATTTAGGACAGGGCCAAGCACGAAGAAGACGTGCTAACACCTTTGTGTCCCCTGGGTCTTCTTCTTCTCTCTGGTGACACACAGTCGAGCCTGACGTTTATACATAACTTTGGTCTATTTGATGGT
Organism: Allygus modestus; assembly: GCA_963675035.1. Classification (NCBI taxonomy): domain Eukaryota; kingdom Metazoa; phylum Arthropoda; class Insecta; order Hemiptera; family Cicadellidae; genus Allygus; species Allygus modestus. The sequence continues at coordinate 193,385,856 of OY776112.1, read as the reverse complement.
TATAATATGACTAAATAGATTTTTAGGTCGTGATCATGATACGCTTAACGGTATTCCAGTTTTAGTAATATTTTTTCTAAGACATCTGAGCTACAGTTTTAAGTTTTTAAGTGACAATCAAATTTTATATTTTAAGTGTTATGAATGTTTTTTTAGGCGCTCTGTATTTTCTGTAATACGTGATCCAAGCTACAATTAAAGAAAGACCAAAGTCACATCAAACAGCTTATTAAATGGTTTATAGTAATGAATCACCAATATTATTCAATATTTTAAATTTTAGAATGAATAATTCCTCAACTTGTAGGCGATTTTTGGATAACTTAAAAAAATGGCTTCTTGATCAAGACAATGCTGAAAACCTGCTAAAGGTTATGAGTTGAAAATCTTATTGATGGTAAATTAAGGCTTCAACTGATTTTTATTTTCTCCTTACTTAATATTTTGCTTATTACCATTTTAATTTGTGGTATGTTCTTTTTTTACTGTAGAATAAAATTAAGTTTTAATGTGCTCTATTATTTAATGCTAGAACTTTTTGTTTGTTTGCTTATTTTGTATTGTATTGATCTATATTCACTTTCAGCACAGAATACATAGAGTGTGTTTCATTTTTGTTATTATGTATAAATAAAAGATTGTTGCAAAAAATACCTTACTAAACAAAACAGTCATCTTACGTTTAACAGAATAATATAATGAAGGATCATTAATCATGCGTATTACGTTTGTAGCCTTGTAAATTATTTTATATACAAAATAATTGTATAAATAATCGTAAAATTAATGAAAAAGTATACTAAATCCTTTTGCTCAATTTAATAGTATAGTATTTTTATAAAAAATAATGGTGCAGTTTTGACTTATTAGAAAATGCAGGGTGTTAGCACTGGATTAGACAGCTCAAATAGTTTTATATCAATTATCTGTAAAAACTGTTGTTTGATTATTAACATTCGTAAAAACATTTTTGTTTAGATTTCGATGGTTTACTTTTCAAGCCATGCTTAAAGTTGAATAGGGATAGGTGGCCCCATATAATCACCTCCTAGGAGCCCAGGTTTGACTCCATGTGAATTATTTGCAGGAACATGTGAAAACATAGTTTACTCGAAAAACAATGTTGGCTCATTAAAGAGAAAAGAGTTCGCACGCAGCGCGCTGACGTGAGGGAAGCGAATTTCCACATCCTTTCAAAACTTTAAAAAACCAATGTAAAAACATATATTTATTCCAATTGTATTGAAGTCCGAAAACATTGATTTTTTGGCTGTTCTGATGCTCCTGGATTCATTTACCTACAATGCGTGGAATACAATTTTTCGCATTATAAGGTTAGGAAAAGGCCCAGTCAGGCTTGAAAGTAGGCGTGAGGTTGCTGGAGATGATAGAAGTACACCAACAAATGAAGAACAGGCTTTTCTAACGTAAAACACCCATAAGACAACGTACTGTGTTTGATCGATACAAATTTTCTTTAATAACTCGGTAAATATTTTTGCTAAAATTACTAATTCCCATATTTTTACTTACATTAATTTTACATCCGGTGCTTTTCTGACCTTTTTGGGCAAAAAAAACTTGAAAATTGAAAGATTAATCCCCAAAAACGGGGTTTATTGTTTTCCGATTGTTTTGCCCAACGAACTTGTCCAACTGATTATAGAAAGGAACGTCCCTACCAAATGTTAAGTAAATCGGACAAAAAATGCGACCGCTAGAGTGCATACACACACACACACACACACACACACACACACACACACACACATATATATATATATATATATATTTATGTATCTATCTCTCTCTCTCTCTATATATATATATATATATATATACATATACATATATATATATATATATATATACAATTTTAAACGACCTCCTAAAACATGGTCGGGGGTCACGTTAGGAACTTCTATGGGTGTCCCGGGCTTAAGTTTCACCGTGCGGGTCATGCTAATAGTTCACTTTCTACAGGAAATTCACTAAAAATATATGAGGCAGTATCCTAAGTAACAAAGGGCATGGTGCACTGGGTGTGGTTGAATTACACCATTGATTAGATGTATACGGAGCTAAAAATGGCAGAATTATTTTTTGCGTATCAGTATATTGAAATATACTAGACATTTATATTAAACTGTCCTTATAAGAATTTCAATAAAATAACTATATTTTTATAACTTTTTTTAGTTGTTTAGTATTTAATTTCAAATCGAACCTATTCTTTTATGAAAACCTGTATTTTTAAATTGAGTTATTGTACCTTGACTGCCTTTCAACGATTCAGTCATATTGCAAATAACTTAAGATGCAATACTATGAATCTTGAAAAGGCTCTTGTTATACGGCTGGACTTGAATTCGCAATGACTGAATTGATTCTATTGTTTGTTAATGGTCAGAGATTCAATCTAAGAGGAATAAAAATTGACTTCTACAGCCATGATAGAGTGCGTTTCCTTCTGGTTTAATTCTATAAGAATTATTCTTCTTTAAAAGAAATAATATAACCGAAACACAACCCTGAATAAGTAACCCAATCATAAAAACTGATGACCGTTTACCTAGGTAATTGAGTCGCCTATTATGGATTGAATATTAGTGAAATAAATAGTTCATATATACTAAATTTTATCTTTGCTTCAAAAGTCAGTATTAATAATTAGTAATACAGACGAGCTATTAATAATTATTAGGTTTTTAAAAGCGATAGTATTTCTATCGGTTTTGATTTAAATATCATATTAGTCCTACTCAGGAATTTGACAATTTAATGTTTCTCTTTCAAGTGTGAGAATATCTTGCATTGAAGCATCAGGCTACATGTTACAAAATCAGCGTCAATAAAATTAAATGTACACGGAAGAACGTCTAATGACTCATAATATATGTTTTTATTCAAACATATATGAATATCATAAATACCCCGGTCGCAGCAAACTTGCGTACTCAGCGAATTTCCAATGCATATATATGGGTATCACTAGTACATAGAACCACTTGCCAAATTTCACAAAAATACATTCATAAATAAGTAATATATAGCATTTTATTTATTCTCAATAAGAATAACATTAGGGATGAGTACGCAGGTTTGCTGCAAAGAGGAAGATAAAAATGTGTATTTTTGCAATTATCAATATAACTCAACCAGGTGAAGCTACATACCAAGTTTTATTAATTTAGGTTTATAACTAAGGGAGATATACAACTTTACTTATTCTCCATATGAATAACGCGGGGGCCAAGTATGCAGGTTTGCTGCTACGGGGAAAATCAACAAACAACTTTTTTGTGCAAATATCAATATAACATAAGTAGTTGATGCCACATACCAAGTTTCATTAATAAACATTCATAAATAATCGAGATATAAAATTTTATTTATCCTCCATTAGGATAAGATTGGACAACGTACTGTGTTTTGCACTTTGAATATCTTTTCAACGGTTGGACGTAGAACAACAATTAAAGCACTAAAATGATTGTTTTGTAGAGCTAAACTGATTGGTAAAAAGAAATGTGAGGTTTTTAGTCATATTATCTGAGGAAAATCCAAAAACCTTTTTTCCTTAAGATTAACATGGGTAATTTTATGGACGCGTTTTTTGACTTTTCTCTACAACCACTTAACCTAGATTAATGATTAAAAATACCAAATTATTTTTTTTAAGCTCTATAAAATGCCAATAACCAAAAATAAGTGTTTTTAAAATTTAAGGGGGAAAATTCAAAAAACTGATTTTTTGAAAATTTAAAACCCCCATATAACCCCCTTCCCATACTTTGATCGATCTGGTTTTCGAACTTAAAGTCATAAATGTTACTCAACACATTTGTGCCAAATTTCATCAAAATCGGGCTTTTCTTTCAAAAGTTATCGCGGTAATGGACACATAGATAGATATACATATATATAAATTTGAACGAATAGTGTTTTTTGCATCTGGATACTTCAAAACAAAAAGTTATCATGGTCTTGGGCTTAAGTCTTACCATGCTACCTACGGTAATAGTTTCTTCCCTATAGGGAAAATTCGCTAAAAGGGTCCAAACAAGGTGGATAGTAGCAAACGACAAGGCAGAGTTTGTTTGGAGTTTTGGGAGATCAGCGTTGCTTTATCCCGCATGAAGCGGAATGCCTGACTGTAATATTTCGGCTTTTGAAGCAATATGGCATAATGTAGACATCGTTGTTTAAGTTATGTTCACTGTGCCTTATCCAGGGTGTTTGACACCATCAAGTTTCTGCCTAATGCAATTATGGCTAGGTTTTATTATTAAAAATTAAAATATTTTAATAATTATTTTTGTAAACTTCATAATAAAATAATCATAAGTTATACATTTTTACTTTTTTTAACTCATAGGTTTATCGTAAAAATAATTTATAACAACCGCTACAGCCTTTTGTTTTAATAAAAAAAGGATAATAGGAAGAGAAGAAGTCCCAACATAATCACTTATAAGACTGAATAAGATGCCGATGCAACTAGGGCGTATTTTAAGGCGATATAAATTAATGCTGAGTGTATAATGGGTGAGATGCCTTGTGTTACTTTGTTACTGACAAGGACCGACTGTTTTTTGCTAGGGTCAGTAATAATCAAACGGCCAATGATAGCTGGATCCAGTTTCTCCAGGCTCATGACATTTTCTCAGGGTTTTGCTAGGGATAGATATGGGGAACTTTATGAAGCTAAGACTATAACACCAGGTTTACCTGAATGAGCAAGATGTGCGTATACTCGCTTAGTGTATTATACTAAGTATAAAAGGGTCTGTGCACGTCGAATATCTGAATAAGCAAGTTGTAGTTTTAGTAGCCCTCAATTTGTCGTGGCTATTTTTAGTAGAAATCAACATCTTCAAAGTGTTTAAGATTATGATTGTATTTAGAGGTCTAATGTAATTGGGATAGCGACAAAATTTAAATTGGTCTCCACTTTGTTCCAGTTAGTACAAATTAAACTCCTATTAAGATTTACATGTTAAAATGCGGACTTTTGATATTTCCTACTGCTAGTCTTAGGTACATACAAAGATGGAATTTGGGGCAGATGTAATTAACGTCTTACAATTGATAAACATAAGGTTAGGAAATAGGTTGCAAATAATTTAAATTATTTAGTTCAACAGATTGCAGAGTCTATTTTATTGGTTTCAATTGGATATCGATGTGTTTTTTGTCAAACATTTGAGGTAACTTGATGGGATTTCGACTTTTTCCATGAAACAATTTATATGCTGCGACATTAAGTATAGTTCTAAACGGAAAAATAGAGTTTTAAAATGTTATGGTGATACAGTCAATAACAATAATTCAACTGTGCTATAAATCTTGTAGCGGGAGTGATTTGTCAGTTTGGCAACACTGCAAAACACTCCAATGCTGCCAACTCAAGACACATTTCCGCATTAATTTGTCACTAGACCAGCAAGCCGCTAGTCCCAGCCCATTAATACATTAGGCAACACCTTATCGTAAACTCGAAAAAGTTTACGAAAGTTGTATACGATATAAAATATACGCAAGCTATCTGTCGTTTCACTTTAAACTCCCATAGTAAAGCATCTGAATACGAGTACTCTCTTGTTGTTGCAATATATTTTATTTGTGGAAAAATGTTTAATGTAGTTTGTTTGATCGATTAAATAGTTCTCAACCATAATTCAGTAAGGTCATAAAATCGTAGTTGTCATTGTTATCGTAAAACCTTTCTTAAAATTTTGTTGTATAGATATGAAGCTTTAGCATCTCTATTATCATTAACAAAACTTATTTCGAAATATGTTCTTGCTAATTAAAAAATTTAAATTAAGTACCTTATTCCTGAAGTTAAAACTCTACCTTACAGTAATTATGTTTAAGATAATTGATAAATAAGCTATAAAATAATCAACGTGCCTAGTGGGTATTAAATACTACTTTAACAATTTTGCAAGGAAATCTAAACATGAAGCTAGTGGAGGCTTGATTAATTCATTACGAAAACTGCTTTAACTGCCATCGTTTCCAGTTTACGTGACTCATAACCCAGTGAGCGGGTGATTTTCGACAATACCTCTACTTGGGTACTACGATATTTAATCGTGATTATTTATTCAAGTAACCAAAAATATGAGTGTGACAGTTCTTTAAAAATGAATACTTAAGTCATGGCATTGATTAGATAGGAACATATTTTTAGTGAAAAAACTAACCGTTAAGGTATTTCCTGTTCTAAAGTATTACGTAAAAATAATTACATTGTTAACAAACAAGTTATAAGAGTCATTAATAAGTTAAATAATTTAAATGGAGACAATCTTGATTAATCTGCTCATTGCGGTAAGTTAAAAAGCCTATCAAGAGAGAAGGGCTAAAAGTTGTGTTCAAATGTATAATCCCACTTAATGTTTCCCTAATCCTCCTTAATTAGTTCTGTAAGCTAAATAGTCTTACAAGGGACCGACCAATTCCATTGTAATAATTGATCAGGAATCATATAAGAAGTAATGTTTCAGAAGCGCAACATAAAGTCGGTGGGGGTTGTCATCATTTTCCTGAAATCGCCCTAATAGCGAAGTAACCAGTTTAACTGCCTCATAAACCAGCGACGCTGCCTGGCACGACCGGAGGTGGGGATAGACGCGGCATCACTATATTATACTGCCAGATAACAGTAAAATATTGTCGAGCTTGGTTAATATGCCATTATTATATTTAACATACATATCAGAAGTCATAAATGTTAGACGATTTCTGTTTCAGTTAAAATGTATCCTCCTTCATACATTTGTTTCATATTGAAATTGAACAATATAACTGTTTTTCCTTGTTTAGATAACCCGCTAAATAAATTAGTGGAAACGTTATGTTTTATTAGCATTCCTTTTACAGTATCAGTTACACTTTCGTGTATCAGGTTTATAAATTGTAATTAGTTTGTGTGGTTCATATTATATAGCTCCTTATTTAACTATACATTCCTAAAAATACATTAATTTATAAGTGCAATAAGATTAATAGTGCGTAGAAATGATAGCTTGCATTTTAATATAGTCACTGTATTTTTCCACCCTGAATTATAATACGTCAATAAAAACATACAATAACAAAAATTCTCAAGCGACTACTGTTTTATTATTCCGAATATTTCGTTTTACAACGAATATCAAGATTATCATTAATATTCATCAAGTTCTCCTTTTCAAAGTAAAATTGGAATATTATATGAATGATCTTGGGGCTGTAATATGCGATTTATCGTCACAAATGTACCAGAAATGTATTCTTTACTTTTAAATTATACAACGTATTAGGTGTAAATAAATGTAAAATTGATGAAACACTTTAAAAATAACGGTTGGTATGTTACAGTTTCATATGTTATTCCGATTTCGAGTTTAAACGCCGACCCAGACCAAACCCATGCCAGCCGCTCATAAACTTTAATCACGACATAATTATCACTGAATTAAAACGCAAATTACTAGAGCTCGCTTTAGTTATTGATAATTCATTCACAGAGTAGTTAAAATATTATATATCTATGTAATTCCAAAAATGAGGTATATTAAAAATTTTAATTTTAAAAATATTAATCTGTTTAAAAACAATTATTTTATTCGAAGTTATCTTGTATTTGTATAATAGCAAAATATTTATTTTTATATTATAAGAAAATATGTCCTTTTTATATAAACATAAGTGGTCCGTCCGGCAGTTATGAATACAAATTTTAAAATGTAAATATATATCTAATATCTCTTTAAAACGCTGACGCAACCAAGGCATATTTTATGGCGAATATAAATTAATGAGTGTAGAGTGGGTGATATGCCTGGTTATGTTACTGACTAAGATTGACTGATTCTTTAGGCAGGATTATTAATTAATTAATAAATAAACATAATATTCTTAAAAACATATTCTTGAACATACGTTTTAATATGGTAAATATCCTGTAATGTTACAAAATCTATATCCTTTAAACTTAATTCAATATATCGTGTTTTATAAAAAAAGTGCTGGAGAACAACTTTTACAGATGGATTGTAGTTATAGTTATTTAACGTTGTCTTCCTCATTTACCGTTCGATATATTTGACTTTATTATTAAAAAAAAAAATTGTAGGTTAAAACATTTTTCATGCATTATTTTAACTAAAAATGTATGCATTGTAAACAAGTTCTTTATAAGAACAAGTCAAAATATGTTACAAGCACTGACAACAAGAAAAATCAAATGAGATATCGGAGAATCATTAAGTCCACATGTCTCCGAGAATACGGCTGACGGTTAAGAATCCAGGCTTAATCGCAAACCAATAATGTAGAACAAAGTATAACAATTCTGTTGTTAATATTTTGTCTTAAAGCTTAAAAAAATTACTAGATAAATTAATTTAAAACTAGCCACAGTTTGCAGATGGAAAAATGGCATTAAGGTTATTTCCGTGCAGCAACATTTCCTAACAGAAAACTTGATATATATATTTTCTTCTTCTTTAGATTATATTACAGATAAAATGTATTATCATACATCATATCGTAAAAATTATATGGTTTTAAACAATCCGCTTGGTTTGTTCGTAAACTGTAATATTTTGTGTTTCTCAAAACCTTTTGAACTCTTAGTAAATTAATTTAAAAATTCAAGATTTGTTATCCTAAACTTATTGCTTACACAATACTGGTTAACGTTTAATGCCAGGATGGAGCGATACTTCATGAATTACCCCGTGCCTGTTATCCAATATGGCACACGGAAGTTGTGAGGCATTGTGCAACGTCGCTGCTTATAAACTACGGGCTGTGAAAGCAGGATTTAGTTGGAAATACTCGGTCACCCTGTTACTTCCAACCTTTATACCACTTAAAGTAAGATTTTGTGTGTAATTAAGTTATTGTTCAGTGATACTCAGTAGTATTGTATATAACTTATTGTGGTTTCAAATTATACAAAAAGGTTTAGTAAAAAACGTTATGCATTTAGTGAAAATACTATTTGATTTGTTTTCTATTGTTATTAGTTTTTCATCTTGTGTGGCCACTCCTTGTACATTATGAGGTAAAGTACATTTTGCAATTTTTATTTTACACAGTCATAACTTATATAATAAACCAAAATATGTTAAATTATTCATTAACATTATATTTTTGTAATTATTCTGATTCGAAGTGTTAAACTGAATTTCATAAAGACAAAAAAGGCTCTAACAGGTTAATTACATTTAACTGCAAAACCTTGTTGGAGAACTCTTTCGAAGAAACCTGTTTGTCGTTTTCTACGCATAAAATAGTTATAAAAATATTGGAAGTTATTTACACTTTTCATAACTTTCCTTTGCATGTTTCTAAGGTTCAAGAACTTTGAAGCTTCCAGGAAGGAGGGTAAATAATGGATTTTTAGGGAAATTTAGTGGCTTAAGACAACATTTTCTTTCAAAGATTAAAATATTGTTAGAAATCCCCAAGAGATTAAAACATACCATTAATAAAATAGCCCGCAATCTTTCTTAAAACCTTTACAACTAGTTTAGCAGCCAGGTATGTTATTTTGATGAAGAACCACTGAATTGCACGTATACAACTGTATTTCAGTCAGGCGTTTAAATGTAATAATTTTGAATGTTTAAAACTTTAAGTAAACTCATTATATATAAAAACCTTCCACTGTCCTGAGCTTGCTCAAGAATAAAATTTTTACAAACTGGCTGCATACCTTTTTCTAGAAAAAAATCCGTGTATAATATAATGTAATAATCAATACTTCCATGACTAAACTAATAAATTATTAGACAATTTCAAAATTCCTGTCATAGTTTATTTCATTAAGTTGGTATAAGTTATTGGTAAAAACATATCCATTTTTTCAGAATTACTGAACGCAGCACCGAGCATGGCAGGCCACAAAGACCTGGAGAGCACTGGCGTCACTTGGAGTTTATCCAGGAAGTCTTCCTCCTTTCCCCAGGATAGCGAAACCCCTTACTCGAGGGTTTCCTGGCAGACGGGCTCAGACACTAGCCACATCCCCAACGTGGCGTCCATCCTCACCCAGGATAGCGACGCCCCTTACACGAGGGTTCCCAGACAGTCCGGCTCAGACACTAGCCACATCCCCAACGTGGCGTCCATCCTCACCCAGGATAGCGACACCCCTTACACGAGGGTTCCCAGACAGTCCGGCTCAGACACTAGCCACATCCCCAACGTGGCGTCCATCATCACCCAGGATAGCGACGCCCCTTACACGAGGGTTCCCAGACAGTCCGGCTCAGACACTAGCCACATCCCCAACGTGGCGTCCATCCTCACCCAGGATAGCGACGCCCCTTACACGAGGGTTCCCAGACAGTCCGGCTCAGACACTAGCCACATCCCCAACGTGGCGTCCATCCTCACCCAGGATAGCGACACCCCTTACACGAGGGTTCCCAGACAGTTCGGCTCAGACACTAGCCACATCCCCAACATGGCGTCCATCCTCACCCAGGATAGCGACACCCCTTACACGAGGGTTCCCAGACAGTCCGGCTCAGACACTAGCCACATCCCCAACGTGGCGTCCATCCTCACCCAGGATAGCGACGCCCCTTACACGAGGGTTCCCAGACAGTCCGGCTCAGACACTAGCCACATCCCCAACGTGGCGTCCATCCTCACCCAGGATAGCGACACCCCTTACACGAGGGTTCCCAGACAGTCCGGCTCAGACACTAGCCACATCCCCAACGTGGCGTCCATCCTCACCCAGGATAGCGACGCCCCTTACACGAGGGTTCCCAGACAGTCCGGCTCAGACACTAGCCACATCCCCAACGTGGCGTCCATCCTCACCCAGGATAGCGACACCCCTTACACGAGGGTTCCCAGACAGTCCGGCTCAGACACTAGCCACATCACCAACGTGGCGTCCATCCTCACCCAGGATAGCGACACCCCTTACACGAGGGTTCCCAGACAGTTCGGCTCAGACACTAGCCACATCCCCAACATGGCGTCCATCCTCACCCAGGATAGCGGCGCCCCTTACACGAGGGTTCCCAGGCAGACGGGCTCAGACACTAGCCACATCCCCAACGTGGCGTCCATCCTCACTCAGGATAGCAACGCCCCTTGCACGAGGGTTCCCAGACAGTCTGGCTCAGACACTAGCCACATCCCCAACGTGGCGTCCATCCTCACCCAGGATAGCGACACCCCTTACACGAGGGTTCCCAGACAGTCCGGCTCAGACACTAGCCACATCCCCAACGTGGCGTCCATCCTCACTCAGGATAGCAACGCCCCTTGCACGAGGGTTCCCAGACAGTCTGGCTCAGACACTAGCCACATCCCCAACGTGGCGTCCATCCTCACCCAGGATAGCGACACCCCTTACACGAGGGTTCCCAGACAGTCCGGCTCAGACACTAGCCACATCCCCAACGTGGCGTCCATCATCACCCAGGATAGCGACACCCCTTACACGAGGGTTCCCAGACAGTCCGGCTCAGACACTAGCCACATCACCAACGTGGCGTCCATCCTCACCCAGGATAGCGACACCCCTTACACGAGGGTTCCCAGACAGTTCGGCTCAGACACTAGCCACATCCCCAACATGGCGTCCATCCTCACCCAGGATAGCGGCGCCCCTTACACGAGGGTTCCCAGGCAGACGGGCTCAGACACTAGCCACATCCCCAACGTGGCGTCCATCCTCACTCAGGATAGCAACGCCCCTTGCACGAGGGTTCCCAGACAGTCTGGCTCAGACACTAGCCACATCCCCAACGTGGCGTCCATCCTCACCCAGGATAGCGACACCCCTTACACGAGGGTTCCCAGACAGTCCGGCTCAGACACTAGCCACATCCCCAACGTGGCGTCCATCCTCACTCAGGATAGCAACGCCCCTTGCACGAGGGTTCCCAGACAGTCTGGCTCAGACACTAGCCACATCCCCAACGTGGCGTCCATCCTCACCCAGGATAGCGACACCCCTTACACGAGGGTTCCCAGACAGTCCGGCTCAGACACTAGCCACATCCCCAACGTGGCGTCCATCATCACCCAGGATAGCGACACCCCTTACACGAGGGTTCCCAGACAGTCCGGCTCAGACACTAGCCACATCACCAACGTGGCGTCCATCCTCACCCAGGATAGCGACACCCCTTACACGAGGGTTCCCAGACAGTCCGGCTCAGACACTAGCCACATCCCCAACGTGGCGTCCATCCTCACCCAGGATAGCGGCGCCCCTTACACGAGGGTTCCCAGGCAGACGGGCTCAGACACTAGCCACATCCCCAACGTGGCGTCCATCCTCACTCAGGATAGCAACGCCCCTTGCACGAGGGTTCCCAGACAGTCTGGCTCAGACACTAGCCACATCCCCAACGTGGCGTCCATCCTCACCCACGATAGCGACGCCCCTTACACCAGGGTTCCCAGACAGTCCGGCTCAGACACTAGCCACATCCCCAACGTTGCTTCCATCTTTCCCGGGGCTACTCCAAGGGTCCCTCAAGGCAGTGGGGGAAACGGGAACCATCCTCTAGTCCTCCAGAGGGATTTAGCGGATATTTTTTTTGGTAAGCATAGTAAATAATTATGAATAAAAACATTTTAACATAAATAGTTTTATTTTGTGATTAAAATACTCAAGTAAAATGCCTTACGATGCCAAATTGCTTATTAGCGGGACTAATTTTGAGCTAACTACAACTACAGCTCCACTTAAAATAAAGCCCATCTTGCGATGTTTGTCGAACCAATGTAGGCTGGACCAAGCCGCTAGTCCGAAGTAGGCGTGCAACCCAGACAATGAAAGTGCGGAGTAAAACCAGTGCCAGTTTGGCAAATTGTCAATGTTTTTTCCAGTATTTGTGACAGTTCGTTTTAAGGTTTCATCTTTGTGTTGTATTGTGTACTTTTGTTCGACAAACATCGCAAGATGAGATTTATTTTAACGTGAAGTGGAACGGCCTCGAAACTAGTCCCGCTAAGAAGCAATTTGGCATCGTATTCCTAGAGAAGGCTCCTAGAAAGGGCCAGACCCTTATTTGTATATCAAGAAAAAAACAAAAAATTTACTTTTTAAATATGTATTTTTGTTTATAAAATTCTGCATACAGGTTACTTTTTATTTTTTTAGCAATCTTTCTTATACGTTAAACATACCAAAATTATAATTAAGAAACATATTTAATATTTATTCTAATGAAACGTGATTTATTTAAACCATTATCTACGTGGTTTGATTACTTTTTAACAGCATATTTTTACTATAAATATGGTTTAAATTTGTTAAAAATAAATATAATCAAAATAAATGCATTTTAGTTTGTTTGTGCATTTAATATTCTAATCAATCCTGATTTATACTTTCTTTTGCAGATTCGATGAAAGGAATGCTCCAGATAGGTCAAAACTAATTCTGTGCTGGACCATTTACCCAAGTACATAAATTTATTCTTAATTCCATATTTTATGAGTTTTACATCAAAACCGTTTGTTACCTTATACAAATTGTAGTTTAATATATATAATAACTTATAAATAATAAATATAAATAAAATAATGCAGTCTGGAAAAATATATATTTACAATAGAGTGTTCTTTCCTTAAAACTTGTTGTGCATTTGTGTATATAAAATAAAACTGCGCATACGTAATTATTTTCCCTTTTCTAAAGTAATGCATTTATAATTATTTATAATGATTATAAATAATCACTTGCGAGTGATATCAAGTAATTTAGGGTATTAGTTGATGTATTTTTCTACACGTTTGTTCCAAATAAATACCTGAAAAAATTAATTTGGAACTGAAATATTTCATTGTTTTATTAATTATAATTACTCTTACTCGCTCTAGTCAGAATATTATAAATTTTGCAAGAAAATTGGCTTTGAGATGATAAATTTACCTATATTTTTGTAAATAAGGTATACAATCATAAATTCATTTTAAATTTATATTTAATTTGTCCACTGTAGTATATATTTTAGTGATAATTATATTATATAAGTGAAATTGTAAAAGCTGTAACTTTCTTCGAATAAACATTGTGTTAATTTTTTCATAAGCAAGGATTGAGTCTTTCAAAAACCATATTTCAGCATAAGTGTTATATTAATTAATAAATAATTATGAAGCCATGAGCACCAATTACGATTTTTTACATTGGTAATAAAAATAGAAGATAATATTTACTTTGTCTTTCAAGATAAAAAGTATAAAATGAAAACTCCTACAGCAATGTACAGTTTCATTATCAATGTATGAATTTGAAAAATGTAATAAAACGGCATTATGACACAAATACATACTCAATAAAACAAATATCTGTAGTGCAATATAATGTTTAAATGAATTACACTAAGTATCAATAACCAAGCTCTTATATTAAGTTTGATAGCTCTCGGATCTAATCTTAAAACTCATGCTCTCTACCCAAAGCTCTCGGACCTAGTAGGGTTAAAGTTTTAATCTCATCATTTTCAACTATGTAGTAAATCTTATTGCTTTCTTAAGTCATAATTTGTATAGATGTGTATGGTATGTACATTTAAAGTGTTGCAAGGAATTTAAATACGAACACCAATCTAGTCTAATTGTATAAAAATTTTCAAATTTAAAGTTAAACATCTAATAACTTTTTATACTGGTATTAAGATCTAAAAGTTCTTATTATACTCTAACTTGTCAATAAATCGGAGATACAATAGAACATGATTGAACTGAAATATTCTCTAATTTTTCTCTGTAACAACTGATACATACTCCCAGCTACTAGCTATTATGATTATGCAGTTGCATTTAAAGATATATATATCATATATATATATTATATATATAAGATATATATATATATATAAGAGTCAATAAATGTATAAATTAGTCAGGAAGAAATCTAGCAGTTGGCAACGTCAATTTCTTGTTGCTTCTTTTACATATCATTAAATATATCATAAATTCAAATAAATAAAATCGGAACAGTCATTGCCTGTGTTCCAGTTTATGTAAAGCTGTACAACAGAAGATATATTAACATTTAGAATCATAGGTAAAACAATAATAAATTGACTGAATGATTGGCATTGGGTCATCTCAAGACCGCGACGTAAGGTCCAATAACATTGTTGAATTACATTGACAAATAGTCCAAAAAGAAATATTTTATATTAATTGTATGTTTATTTAATAATTGTAGAATATTATAAAAGATTAAAAGCAAATAAAAGGTACACAGTCAAATTGTTTAGATGTATACATATTTTAATGACAT
This sequence comes from Allygus modestus, assembly GCA_963675035.1. Lineage (NCBI taxonomy): Eukaryota > Metazoa > Arthropoda > Insecta > Hemiptera > Cicadellidae > Allygus > Allygus modestus. The sequence goes on along the minus strand of OY776112.1, from coordinate 193,370,579 downwards.
CTTTTCACAGGTTTTAATATGTTTTAAAAATACTATTGCAAAGGGAAAAATTAGTCTTTAAATATTCGTCAAAACATGGACCACCACCGTGGCAATCTAAGATTTTCAAATTATTTACAACATCAAATCAAATACAAGTTAAGTATAAATGTCACGCTCGGATGTGTGTCACAGGAGAGAATAAGAAGGCCCGAGAGACTCAGAGGTGGTTAGCACGTCTTCTGTGTGCCTGGCCTGTCCTACATAGCAATGCAACTGCTACAGATCGGCATTGGTGGTTTTAGTTTACAAGCATTCCTTATCCTTAATTAATATTGGTAACCAACTTTTACAATGGACATAAATAACTTATAACCATTACATATTACCAGACGGATGGATCGTAACATATTATCAGGTTGAATAATAGTTGTATAGTACAAGTTCTTCATTTAATGTACAAGTAATCGTGCTAATACAAATATATTTGATATTATAAATATTAGATTAACATGTCAAGTTCTCTTTTTTGTAATACGTTTATTTCAAATTTGATTAAAAATAATTTGTATAATGGTAATAATCAAAACATACACCCACAAAATCCCAGAGCAGGTTATATGAGTTAAAACAAATTATACTCGCATGGCATTGTCACCAACACTATTTAAGAATATTTATGCCTTTTTTCCGTCTATACTTTATAGATTCTTATAAGTGACGACCATTCTCTCTCTTGGCATCGAATGTTTTACGACACCATAAAGAGAAACATTTTAAACTCCGTCTTAAATGTTCAACAATAGAGGGAGATATTATAAACAAGCATTGATATCAGCAAAGCTGATAGTTTTTACCTTACTAGGAAAAATCCTGAATATTGTTAAAGTATCAAATATGTTAACTCAAAAACTAACCTCAAAAATACATAATTATTTATTTAATTTTTCTTTTTGATAAAAGGCAAACTAATCTATAGTCTGTTACATTTAAAAGTTCCCTTTTAGCGAATTTCCCCTATAGGGAAGAAGCTATTACCGTAGTCGGCATGGTAAGACCTAGGCCCGGGACCATGATAACTTTTCGTTTTGAGGTCCCCAGACCCCAAAAACACCATTCGTTCGAAACTGTATATATATATATGTGTGTGTGTGTGTGTGTGTGTGTGTGTCCGTGAGCACGATAACTCTCGTAAAAATTATCAGATTTTTATGAAATTTGGTATAAACGTGTAAAGCAACATTTATGAATTTAAGTTCGAAAACCAGCTGGATCGCTTTATCCGAAGGGGTATTTTGGGGGGTTTTGTACCCCAAAAATGGGTTTTCGAATTTTTTACATATAATTTTGGAAATTGTCAAATTTTAGTTTTTACCATTGGATTCAGCTTAAAAAACACACAATTTGGTATTTTGATCATTTCTCTACGTCAATTGGTTACCGAGATATTGAAAGTGCTAAACACAGTACGTTGTCTAATGTTATTCTTATGGAGGAAAATAAAAATTTTATATCTCGCTTATTTATGAACGTATACTGACGAAACTTGGTATACGACTTCATCTGGTTGTGGACCATTGATATTTGCTCAAAAAAACAATTTTTTACCAATGGCTCCCGTAGTAGCAAACCTGCGTACTCAGCCCCATGTTATTCTTATGGAGAATAAGTAACGTGTTATTTCCCTTCATTATGAAAATAAATTAATGAAATTTGGTATATGGCTTTACCTACATGAGTTATATTTATATTTGTATAACACCCCATTTGTTGTGCTCCTTGCTTCAGCAAACCTGCATACTCAGCCACCATGTTATTCTTATGGAGAATAATTAAAATGTCATAAATCGTTTATTTGTGAATGTATATTGATGAAAGTTGGTATGTGGCTTTATGTGGTATTAATATACAATATATATATATATACATTGGAAATTCGCTGAGTATGCAGGTTTGCTGCTACGGGGGTATTTATATTTATTGGTTGTGAATCCGATTAGGATGCTCTTAATTTTTAAAGGTGGATGTAAATACGTAGTAAATTTTATTTAGTAAGTGTAACTCATGGATCTAAATTTAATATTTCCACTCAGGCTACAAATTTAAGCTTCTTGTATTGGGTTACAATATTCAAATAATTAAAACACCAGCAACAAGTAATATAATTTATTACCTAATTTTTGCCTAACAGTTTTTGAAAATACAAATTAAAACTACATATAAGTTTGTATTCGCTCTATCTTGTTTGCTTTTAAATACATTATTGGTATATGCAACAATGTTATATTACGATACTCGATTGATAGTTTTTAAATTGAAAATATATGGTTTCACCTCCATTAAGCATAAATTAATCATTATTTCTAGATACAAGAAAACCCTAAGAACAAACATAATTATACACATGTGTAATAACCTGTTACTGGCTCCTTGGCACAGGTTGCCCGAATAAACTAAAAAAGAGATTAATAAACACACGATGATTACTCTGTATCCTTATGTTTAAAAACTCTCCTCAGTATACAACTTCTAATCCAAACGTACTATTTTTTGCAGCTGATGGGTTACACCATATGATTTTAATGTTCTTTGAAAACAACGTGTTTGTACTATAATTTTTTGAAAATTAAAATAAAATGTGTTAAAATAAAGCTGTGAATGTAAATTATGGCTTATCCATCTACTCAAAATGTCTTTTCCTTAAACAAATAATCACGAAAATCTTTCGAGTGGTTAGCTCAGAAGCTTTTAATAAAAATACCAGTTTATTTTAATATATAGGATATCGTAGTTTAATACCATTAGTAAGAAAACAAATATGATTATTTTAGGTTAAGTTAGGCTTGGTTAGGTTAGGGTAGGTTTGTTAATATAGCAGGGAACTAAATATGAATCCAGTATTTGCAAATGTGTGCTAGTTTATGTGTTTCACACTCTATCTTGTCCTAATTTGAGATTCATTTGCATAGAAACAGAAAGCCGAAGTCAGTTTATGTAGCAGTTAACATTTGTCGGGGACAGAATGTTCTTGCCCTCTTCTGCTACTTCCTCTCCATAACTTAGTGCTTGTATTAAAGTATCCGAACCACTAAGGTACAGTAAGATTTATTAGTTTTAAACAAACATTTCTTGTATTAATTAGTATAATTGGAGTATTCTGTCTTGGTTCATAGAAACATAACTCATTTCTTTGAGTCTTAAATCCAATACAGCTCTGAAACTTGCAAAGTAACTTGAAGATATTGAAAATTCGAAACACTAAACTGCTTTTCAAATAAAAATACATTTTCCCCTAGCAGTACATTCATTCGCGAGATACCACAGTATGGCCAAAACGAGTAAACCTATTTTACAAGCTATTAATTGTTTATCTTAGTCAGTAACAAGGATATACAAGGCATCTCACCCATTCTACACTCATCATTCATTCAAATACGCCATAGTTTCGTTGACGTCTCACACAGTGATTCAGTGAATATGTTTTGTTAAAAATAAAATATTTGACAATTACTTTAAACTGAGAAATAATATTTAATGGAAAATAGGACAAATACCTATCATAAGTTTGTATCATAAGTTTGTTGTTGGTATAAGTTTGTATCATTGGAAACAAACTACTGAAGCCTTGACGTTGGTTAACATTAACAATCGTCTTTTTCATACTTAAAGAAGTGTAAGAGTGTGATGAAAGAGAACATATAATATATTACATATAATAATATAATATATTACATATAATATAAATGGCTGTATTAATTTATATGTTTAAACAATAATAGTTTTTCTAAAGTGCATTTATTGGGATTCTGTTATTGGTAATATGTTTTGGAAAAAGCCCTAGTTTGAATCAAATATTCTCTTTTGCACATCAATCTAAGGCACAACAGAGACACGGCTGGCATTAAGCTCTTCAAAAATAATGAAGTTGCTACTTTGTATGAGAGTGTTGAACTCTACCGAAACTTGAATGTGAACATGGACCCTGTGCAACAGTATTTCTACGTTTAGAAAACAAAAATATGTTTTAGCGAATTTCCCCTATAGGGAAGAAGCTATTACCGTAGTCGGCATGGTAAGACCTAGGCCCGGGACCATGATAACTTTTCGTTTTGAGGTCCCCAGACCCCAAAAACACCATTCGTTCGAAACTGTATATATATATATATATATATATATATATATATATATATATATATATATATATATATATATATGTGTGTCCGTGGGTGTGATAACTCTCGTAAAAAAGGTCCGATTTTGAAGAAATTTGGTACAAACGTGTAAAGTAGCATTTATGACTTTAAGTTCGAAAACCAGACAGATCAGTCTATCCGAAGGGGTATTTTGGGGGGCTTTTGTACCCCAAAAATGGTTTTTTTTAAGTTGTTTACACATCATTTTTGAAAAAGTAAAATTTTATTTTTTTCCATTGGAATCAGCTTAAAAAGACGCAAAATTTGGTGTTTTAATCATTGCTCTACGTTAATTGGTTACTGAGATATTGAAAGTGCTAAACACAGTACGTTGTCCAATGCTATTCTTATGGAGGATAAGAAAAATTGTATATTTCGCTTATTTATCAACTTATCCTGACGAAACTTGGTATATTGCTTCATTTCATTGTGGTCTATTGATATTTGCACAAAAACCCATTTTTTTGCCTATAGTCCCCGTAGCAGCAAACCTGCATACTCAGCCCCATGTTATTCTTATGGAGAATAAGTAACGTGTTATCTCCTTTAATTAGGAACATAAATTAATAGAATTTGGTATGTGGCTTTACCTAGTTGAGTTATATTGATATTTGTATAAAAACCCAATTTAAGTGTTCCTTATTTCAGCAAACCTGCATACTCAGCCGCCATGTTATTCTTATGGAGAATAATTAAAATGTCATAAATCATTTATTTATGAATGTATAGTGATGAAACTTGGTATGTGGCTTTATGTGGTATTAAGATAAATTGATATGCATTGGAAATTCGCTGAGTATGCAGATTTGCTGCTACGGGGGTATTTTTCTATTTTAAGGTGTTGAATCATAAAGTGTTTTAACACATATATGTTTTAAAATTTGTTTCAGAAGGTTTCACATTTTTAACTATAAGCTTGCTAAAGTCCCTTTTCATTAATGAAAATTGGGAACGATAGTTTGTAAACATGCTTTAAAGTTTGTATTTTTTTGTAAAAGGTTAACCTCTAATACTAAAACTTCAGGAACCTTTCATGGGGTAAAACAGTAGTATAGACATAGGGCTTTTCTCACTCCAATTCCCGGCTGTGTGTCTATTTATATTTTTAAGTCAATACAGCATATCCTTAGGAATCACAGGAGATAGGTGATTGAAACTTGGGACATGTATGATGTAGGGCTAATTAAGCATTGGTCAAGAGATTTATAGCTTTTACTGTTTCAACATGACAATTATTTAGATTTTTAAACCTTAATTGTTGAAAATGGTATATGACAAATTCTAGACAGTATAACAAAATAATTTTAAGGCAAAAAAGATGGTATAAGAATATAACGATCATTCAACCCATAGCTGAGTAACTGCAGTTTTTTTTTTAAAGAAAATCCGTGAAAATTCGTTGCAAATTACAATAAATTGCGATGACCTTACTAATCAAAACTGCAATTGCTCAGCTAGGAGTTAGATGATATTTAAAATCTTTATACCTAAATATACCTTTATGGCCTAAAATGATACAGGGTTTTCATAAAAGAATGGTGCGGGTTTTGACTGCTTATAAAATAAATACTAGTCGAATTGGAATATCTAGGTTGGATATTACTGCAACCAGGTTTACTAATCCAGGTTGGAGGCCTGATTTTACAGATAAAATAGTTTTGTTTTAATTAACTATAAAACATCTCTTTGATTGTTAAAATCGTGTATTTTTAACAACATTTTTGTTTAAGTTTCAGTTTTAAACCATTTTTAAGGTGGATAGGTAGAGGCGGTCCCATATCCTAGTCTCCTAGGAGTCCGCATTATGATTTTTGTGGTGATGTGTGAAAAATATAGTTTAATAAAAAAAAATTGTAATGTGGGTAATTTAAGATAAAGAAAATAATATAAGAAGCAGTATCCGCAGTAAAAAGTGAAAGTTTCGGTAGAGAGATCGGAAACGTTCTGTATATTGTTAAAGTATAAAATATGATATAATTAAAATTTTATAGTTCTTAAAAATAGAAGGCGTGCTAGTAAAATAAAAAATTATCAACCTAGTCCATTAAAAGATTTTTCCATTCAGTATTTAATTTTTGTATTCCCAAAACAGCATTTTATAAATTAAAAATGATACTTTTAGAATTTTTCACTTAAAGTTTTGGTATTGTAATTGGTACTGCTCTTTAAAAGAAACATCAGAAACATCAGTGGATCAAAGCGTTTTATAGTATTACTCAACCTACTAACAGAATGTATCAAAAACAAGTCTAAAAATCCTTATCTCAATAATTATAAAACGATTTCGAATAAGTTAAAGTGATAAAAACTGAGTCACTTAGCCAAACAATGGAAAATTAGCGCACCATCTGATAGCCGCGTTCATTTAGAAAAATGCCGTTCCCTCTTCCTTTCCTCTGCAATAAATGGTTTGTCTCTTTAAAAATCATAATTTCCCCTGTTTTTCCTTTTTGTTGATATGGTAACATGTAAAATTTAGCATCAAGCGCATTTTGTAATACCTATGAATAAAAATGATATAATAAAAATATCCTAATCCTAATACATAATTGAGTAAGGACAAATTGGTAAATTTGTGTCTTCGTACACGTTTTTGAAGTTATCGTATGACCTACAACTGAAACGTTGAATATTAATACAAAATTAGGCGTGAATTAGCCCAAAAGAGCCTAATTTTAGTGTTTTATCCCTAATTTTACTTAAAAATTAATTTAATCGCATCAAATTAACTAATTATCAGCTATAATTATTTATAATGTGATTTTAGCATCAGCTATGTTTACATAGTAGCATGTGTTCATACTTTCATAATGATTTATTTTTTTCAGCATGCATACTAAAAAACCAAATGCCAGGGGCTAAGAACTTACATGCCACTAGGAAATCCCTCTGGAGATTCTAGAGGCAGTCATGAAAAACCGGAGAATCTCCCACCATCATCAGATGCATGTTTATATGACAGTCTGCGGGTATGCCAACAGGTCCAATCATGGTTAGGAAAATATCTGCTGGAATGGGGGTGGAAAATTATAAATAATAGGCTTTTTCCTACAACAACATCGTTACCTCCAGCCCCAAACAAACTTCTCAAGAAGTAGGGGGAATTGGATGATTCAAAACCAGCAGCAAAACTGAGGTGGGGAATCCACATGACGTCATCCTCCCCGTGACGTCATCACCACCTGACATGACCTTGACCTGCCCCCCCCTCATAAGGAAAACCCTTTAAAAAATTAATAACCAGCCTATTTACCGGTCGATTGTGATGGGACTTTTGCTAGATGGCAGGCCTCATGCTAAAGAAGCGAATGACGAAAGAAACTTGAAAATCGATCATCAAACCAAAATGCTATTAATTTATAAACTTTCCTTATGGGATCTCAGCTGTTTACCGGCCGAATTCGATGGCATTACACTTTATGTTAGGCCTTGGCTTATGGAAACTATCGCCGAAAGAAATTTGAAAATCGAATTAAAATCAAATCCACTATTAATTTTCATGTATAGCACTTTGAATATCTCTACAACGGTTGGACGTTGGACAATTTAAACACCAAAATGATTGTTTTGTGGAACTGAACAAATTGGTAAAAGCTAAAGTGAAGTTTACTTTAAAATAAACTGAGGAAAAGCCAAAAACGTTTTTCCCGTAAGATTAACATGGGAGATTTTATGAGTAGGTTTTTTTGGATTTTCTCCGCAACCAATTAACCTAGGTTAATGATTCAAAATGCTATATTATTTTTTTTAAGCTATATAAAATGGTCAAAACCAAATTTAAGTTTTAAAAAATATTAGGGTGGAAAATGCAAAGAACTGATTTTCGGAAAATTTAAGACCCCCATAAACCCCCCTTCCCATACTCCGATTTTCTGGTTTTCGAACTTAGTCATGAATGTCATTTTACATATTTGAGCCAAATTTCATTGAAATCGGACGTTTTTTACTCAATAAGTTATCGCATTCACGGACACACACACACACACACACACACACATATAAATCTTAACGAATAGTGTTTTTGGCATCTGGGGACCTCAAAACAAAAAGTTATCATGGTCTTGGGCTTAAGTCTTACCATGAGACCTACGGTAATAGCTTCTTCCCTATAGAGGAAATTCGCTAAAATTAAATCAATACCCCATGAGGTTAACTCTGACTATTTTTAAGCATGCATACGTTGAATGCCAGTAGGGCGGAGCCCCATTAGATGTTCAGTATGGGTCTGTAGGTTATATTCTCATGTAATCCTACCTATCTTCTTTCCAAATTTTAGCTCCGTCATTCCAGAATTATACATTTGTTACTAAACATAACTACACATAAATTCCAAAGGGAAGGAGCCCTATAGATCTTTTGGATTGGGAAAAGGACATGGTTTGAGTGGTATTTCAGTATAATTTGTTCTGTAGTTGGTTGTTATAGTTATCATGGGAATAATAAACACCAGTGGGGTGGAGCCCTACATAGTATTTGAGTAGGCCTATGTCTGCTTTGAATATATTAGCTCTATCTTCCTTTCTAACTTCAGATCCATAAGTCCAGTAGTAGGTGCAAGGTGATAAGCTTGATTTTAAAAGCCAGTGGGGTGTGGCCCCATATGGGTTTTGGGATAGGAGAAGCACAGCATTTGTTTGTAAAGTATAGTCTATTATCCAAACTTTAGTTTTATCAGTTCAGTAGTTGGTTGTGTGATAGTTGACATGGGAATAATAAAGGTCTGCCGTGCGGAGCCCTAAACATTATTTCGTCAGTCGTAGGCCTATTCAGATTTCAGTTAATTAACCATCTTCCTACCGAACTTCAGCCCTATCAGTCCAGTACTAGGTGCGACATGGTAAAAATAACTTTAAATGTCAGTATGGTGGGGTCCCAAAGGATCTATGGATTGAGGAGACGTCTACTTTGATTTTGGTGTATTATTTATTTAACTAAAAAATTTCTGCTCCATCGTTCCAGTCTTGATGTATTAACTTAGGTATATTAAAAACCAGTAGGGTTAAGTCTTTGAGTATTACCAGAGGTAGGCCTATATCTGCCTTGAGCTATCAGCTATCTTTCTACTGAATTTTAGATTCGTTAGTCAGTAGTAGATGCAGGATGGTTGGAATATGTATTTTGAAGGTCAAGAGAGCAGAGCCCTAAAACATTTGCGGAATGGGGGAATACAAATTATGTCAGACTACATAAGACTAAGGAATGGGGCTGGGGAAACCATCGATCACGAAAACATTTATTTTTAATGGGTAGTATACTACAAATAAAAATAAATGATTTGTAATTCGTAGGTTTTTGATTGTATGTTTTAGAATTAAGGGAATAAGTATAGATTATTAAAAAACACCAAAGCCAACTTCAAGCAGATCTGTATCAGAATTGGTCAGTCAGATGTAACAAGTTGGGAATCAGCATTAACGTCTTGAAAGACAATAAATTATCCCGTCCTTATTTTCACAATCTCCATAAAATGTGAACCAAAATTAGCATGCTTAATTTTTTTGCAAAATTGTATAACACCTTCCTTATTAACAATGGCATTTTACCAAATATGTGTTAATGTTCAGTTTTAAATACAAGAAGAAAGGTCAAGATACAAAAATATTATATATTCCTTGTACTCACTAGACATCGGTACATCACGTTTTCCTTTTCCCTATTTTTTCTGTTTCTCACTTTATTAGCTGCATACAGTTCTAACATTTTATATATTTTCCAGTAACCATCTGTTAATAACATATTTTTAAATATCATATGTTTTAATTTCCTTTGTTTTTATTCTGTTTTCTTTGTTCATAGAGCAACCCCAAAACTTATCGTTTTTCATCTCTTTCACAAAACCTTTCCACATTATTTAAAAACTACATTTTCTTTTATCAATTCCTATAATTCTCTCAGTAAAGTATTTAGTATTTCCCTTCAATCATCTCCCTTTAATATTAATATTTGAATATGCATTATTAACTTATACAATCTGTGATTATTGTGTGTGAAACTTTCCTTGTATGAAATGAATGCAACAACCAACCATGGACCTACCTTGATGATCTACTGAGTGTGGAGTAAAAATGAACTTCATCCTTTCATGAGTGACTTGAATTATCCATTAACAAACTTTTCAACCATAAACATTTTGTGACATTGAGACCTTTATGTAAAATTATTATTTCATACCTTTGTAAAATGCAATATTCAAATAATTGTTAACTCTAGTCTTTTCTTATTTTTTCAACTATTACTATTGGTTTCACAAGGTACCAAATTAACCTTGTGTGGTCCTTCAAACAGTCTAAGCTATAAACCCCCTCAATATACAATCTTAGCAAATTATAAGATCCCCTCAACCATTTGGTCGATTCGAACCAGATTAGGTGAATGATTGGACCATCATTCACTCTCTAATTCTGAGCTTTTATGTATCTCATATCACGTGTCTGGCCCATGTCTAGATTATGAACAACCCAGAGTTAGTATCAAGTGTTTTCTATGAATAATGGTATTATAAATTAATCAAGACTTGATTATGGCACCAACGCGAGGGACGGAATTGCGGTTTGAAACTTACGAGCGACTTAATGCTATTACAAAAGCAAGATTTTTGGTGATTAAGAAAACCGTGGATGAATTAACAGATCAGGTTGATCATTTGACTAAAATTCAAGAAAAATCATTATTTGCATATCGTGCTGAATTAAATGCAAAAAAAGAAGACTTTGACGGCAAATTTAACCGTGTACTTAATTCTTCTGATCAAAGCATTGATATTAACGTATTAATCTCGGACCAGAATGACATCAACGAACTGTTCGTTTACATTTCAAGTCGTATCGAGACGCTAATTGCTGACCCTATTGAAAGTGATAAACCTGGTTCGGATGAAATCTCCTCTCCTAGTCGTTTATCCGTGTTAAGTAGCGCTCAAGTACGGTTACCGAAAATTAACTTGCCTAAGTTCAATGGTGACTTAGCTACGTGGTCGTCCTTCATAAACCTCTATGATACAACCATACATAATAATAGCTCCTTGGCTGATGTAGTGCGTTTCCAATATTTGTTAGGATTACTGGAAAAGGAACCTTTAAGTCTCATACACAGTCTTAATATCACACCCGAAAATTATCGCATTGCGTATCAGTTGTTACGTGATAGATATCATAACAATCGGTGTCTTCAACTGTTGCATATCAACCAACTCTTAGATCTTCCTAACATTTCGGCGTCCAACATCAACGCAGTTAGACACTTCGTTAACATATTCAACGAAAACACACAAGCTCTGTTAGCATTGAAATACGATGTCCAGAATATGAATCTACTTTTGTCTGTAGTTTTATTGCGAAAAATGGACCTCAATCTTCGTCATAAATTGGAATCAGTTCGCAACTCTTCTGATGTGTGTAATCAAACGTTGCCCACATCACAACAAATCATTGCTTTCCTTAATAATGAATGCACCCATTTAGAGGACGCAATGCTATCTCAAAAAATGCGAACCCATGACATCCAATCAACACAAGTCCGATAAAAATTCATTGGTCAACCAGTTCCTCTCAAGAAAAATGTTGCAATGTATGTCACTCAGTCCCCAGAGCATAAATTGACATCCGCGCCATCCATCTCATGTTTTGTATGTAACCAATCAAGTCATAAGGTGTATACATGCCCTCCATTATTATCTCAATCACCCTCTGAACGATTTCAAGTAGTGAAGAAATCTCAAAAATGTGTTTCATGTCTCGGCTCTCATGCTACCAAAGCATGTAAATCACTATTGTCATGTAAGAAATGCAATAAACGACACCATACTCTGTTACATTTTGACCCAATTGAGGCTGGTAAGGTTGTACAAACATAAAATCAGCCAAACCATCAACCTGTACACGAAACCACTGTTTCGGGAAAACAGAACACAGCTGTGTCACTACATAATCAGCCTGTGTTACCTAGTATGAATACTACTGTATTACTCGCTACACTTTTAGTTCAAATCACATCTTCATGTGGCGAATGCCATACATTTCGTGCTCTCATTGATTCCGGCAGTATGTGTTACTTAATCACTGAACGTGCTGCAATGCTTTTGAATTTGAAACGCTGTAAGTCAACAGTTCAATTGTCAGGTATTGATCAACATGTCACCAGGAACAAAGGACAGATTTTTATTGATCTCAAAACAATGTCAGGGAAAACTGTAATTGAAGCATTACCTACCTTAGTTCTTGATAAACTAACAGTCGAATTGCCACGCACACCTATTTCTAATGACGTTTTACGTCTCACACAATCTCTTGAACTTGCTGACCCTTCATTCCATATATCAGGACGCATTGACATAGTCATTGGCAGTGCCATCTTTCCACATCTTCTGACCCAAACCCAGTTTTCACTTGGTCCTAATTTACCTTCTGCATTAGGAACAATCTTTGGTTTTGTACTCATGGGTACAGCTCCATGCATACCTCCCAGAGATGATTCTCACGAAAATAACTCTACATCCACCCTAAACGTATGTCTTCACACAACCAGTGAGGCTGATTTGCATTCTGCAATCCAGCTGTTCTGGACACAAGAAGAATTACCTTCAAAATCCATACGGTCACATGAAGAAATATTATGTGACAATCATTTTTCTGATACACATGCCCGTGATGAAAATGGTTGTTATGTTGTGAGACTTCCTCTCAAAGAGTCTCATACTTGTCTTGGTGAATTTAAGCGTGCCGCTGAAACACGTTTATATGCCATGGAACGTAAGTTTTGTTCCAATGGTAAATTCTCACAACTTTATCATGAGTTCATGGATGAGTACCTGAGTCTAGGTCATATGTCCAAATTAACAAATGCGGATCTCACTCAACCACATTATTTTCTGCCGCACCATGGAGTGATTAAAGAGAATAGCAGTACCACGAAACTCCGCACAGTTTTCGACGCCAGCTGTAAAACAAGCTCTGGTTTATCACTCAATGATATTCTCTTGACAGGTCCCAAGTTGCAAAACAAAATTTGCGATTTACTCTTACAGTTCCGTTGTCACAATGTCGTATTTTGCTGCGACATTAGGCAAATGTATCGCCAGATAACAATTCACCCTGACGACCGTCATCTTCAATTAATTCTTTGGCGTCAAAATTCCAAGCAATCTGTTGATATATTTCAATTAAATACCATTACATACGGTATGAACAGCTCCCCATACTTAGCTATCCGCACACTCCATCAGCTTGCCATTGATGAAGGATACAGATACCCTTCTGCCGCTCATGCATTGCTACATCATACCTTTGTTGACGACATAATTACAGGTGCAGAAACTACAGAAGAAACGCTCTTACTTCAATCTGAACTCATTAAACTACTAAAAGCAGGTTGTTTTGAATTAAGAAAATGGGTTTCAAACTGTCCAGATGTGTTGACTACTGTTCCCCAATCTCATCTTGAAACTATTAAGTTTCTTCAAAACTCTGATGTCCCTCACTTTAATGTTTTAGGACTTCAGTGGTCATCCACTTCAGACACATTTTCCTATAACTTTCAAACCTCACAGTCCAACAATTTACCGACCAAACGGACAGTTCTAAGCACTATTGCACAAATATTTGATCCTTGCGGTTTTCTAGTTCCATTTATCATGATGGCAAAATGTTTCATGCAGCTACTTTGGACAAAAGGCCTATCATGGGATCCCCCCTACCTGCTGAACTTCACACCCAATGGAAATGGTTTTCTGATGACATGCAATACTTATCACAAATTTCTATACCTCGTTGTTTAAACTTATCATCAAATTGCAACTTTGAATTACATGGTTTTTGTGATGCATCCGAATTAGGATACGCAGCTACAACGTATGTAAGATGTGAATTCCCTGACAAATATATATGTACGAAACTGTTGATGGCAAAGAGTCGTGTGGCACCATTGAAAAGGGTTACTATTCCAAGACTTGAACTATGTGCAGCATATTTACTGTCACAGCTGATTAACCACATTCAACTTTTATTTTCTGATATTTTTAATACACTTAACATTCATTTATGGTGTGATTCAACGATAGTGTTGACATGGATACAGACTCCATCCTATCGATTGAAAACTTACGTTGCCAATCGTGTTACACTGATTCAAGAACCAACACCAACAGAAGTCTGGAGACATATATCATCGGAACACAACCCTGCAGATTGTTCATCTCGCGGAATACGACTCTCATCTCTAATCAATCATAACTCTTGGTGGTTCGGCCCGAATTGGCTCTCTCTCCCTGCTTCACAATGGCCATCTTCTAAGTTTAACCTCATTCCCTTAGATACTTCTCATGAGATTAAACCAAATCATCTACCTTCTTTTATGGTTGTTAACAAACCTGAGTGGTCCATTTTAACTAAATTCTCTTCATGGACTACCATTGTACGTGTTATGTCAAACGTTTTGAGATTTGTACATAACTGTTGTAATCCTGACTCTAACCGCCATTTTAACTATTTAAGTACTCAAGAGTTGAACACCGCACGTAGCAAGATTTTGTATCTTGTTCAACAATCTGTCATGTCTGATGAATTTAAACATTTGTCTCAAGAACAGGCTTGCTCTAAACGTCTCCAACGTTTAAAACCATTTATAGATTCGGACAAACTAATACGAGTTGGCGGTCGCATCAGTCAAGCACCACTCCCTCACGATATTCGGCATCCAATTGTGTTACCTAAACACCACCACGTAGTCAATGTTCTCATAGATTAATATCATAATCTTTATTTACACGCTGGACCTGAACTGATCCAATCATTGCTGTCAAAATTTGTTTAGATAATTTGTGCTCGGAACGTGATCAGGTCGCGTATTTTTAAATGTATCACTTGTTTCAAACTTCGTCCGAAAACAATGTCACCTCTTATGGGAGATCTACCACCATGCCGTATCACACCAGCTAAACCTTTCTTATCTACGGGAATCGATTATGGAGGACCGTTTAACATCAAAGTCACAAACCTAAGATTTATCAAACAGATAAGGTGTATATTTGTATTTTCACCTGCATGGTAACCAAAGCCGTACACATCGAAGTCGTGCATGATCTTTCTACCTCTGCCTTCATTGCTGCTCTTGTCAGATTTACAGCACGACGTGGCCAATGTAAGCACATTTATTCAGATTGTGGTACCAATTTTGTTGGAGCTAATACAGAGCTAAGAAAAATCATAAAAGAACTTAAAGTCAAAGAAACACGTGATATCGTCAATCATTTCGCCACCGAGCATGGAATTACTTTCCATTATAATCCACCAGCTGCGCCCCACCATGGTGGCTTATGGGAATCAGCGATCAAGAGTGTCAAACATCACTTGTACAGAGTTATCGGTTCAACAATACTAACATATCCAGAATTCACGACACTCACTACTCGTGTTGAAGCGATGCTAAATTCTAGACCGTTAACACCACTTTCATCTGACCCTTCCGACTTGTTCCCACTCACTCCAGGACATTTTTTAACCGGAGCTCCTCTTGTTTCAATTCCGGAAACTGATTTGACTACTGTACCAACGAATCGGTTGAAACTTTGGAAACTTTCATCTGCATTTTTTCAACATATTTGGAAAATATGGACTGCTGAATACTTTCACACGCTACAACAACGATCGAAGTGGACAATCTCAACCAAGCATTTAAAAATCGGAGACTTGGTTTTAATCCAATCTCCAACCCCATCGTTGCAGTGGCCTCTTGCCAGAGTCACAGCTTTATTTCCTGGTCATGATGGTGTTGTACGAGTAGCTGAAGTACGTACTGCAAACAGCTGTTTTCGTCGTCCCGTAACCAAACTGTGCGATCTACCTTTGGATTGACATTTATGTTGAAGTAAGATACTTCAAGGCCGGGAGTATGTTCAGTTTTAAATACAAGAAGAAAGGTCAAGATACAAAAATATTATATATTCCTTGTACTCACTAGACATCGGTACATCGCGTTTTCCTTTTCCCTATTTTTTCTGTTTCTCACTTTATTAGCTGCATACAGTTCTAACATTTTATATATTTTCCAGTAACCATCTGTTAATAACATATTTTTAAATATCATATGTTTTAATTTTCTTTGTTTTTATTCTGTTTTCATTGTTCATATAGCAACCCCAAAACTTATTGTTTTTCATCTTTTCACAAAACCTTTCCACATTATTTAAAAACTACATTTTCTTTTATCAATTCCTATAATTCTCTCAGTAAAGTATTTAGTATTTCCCTTCAATCATCTCCCTTTAATATTAATATTTGAATATGCATTATTAACTTATACAATCTGTGATTATTGTGTGTGAAACTTTCCTTGTATGAAATGAATGCAACAACCAACCATGGACCTACCTTGATGATCTACTGAGTGTGGAGTAAAAATGAACTTCATCCTTTCGTGAGTGACTTGAATTATCCATTAACAAACTTTTCAACCATAAACATTTTGTGACATTGAGACCTTTATGTAAAATTATTATTTCATACCTTTGTAAAATGCAATATTCAAATAATTGTTAACTCTAGTCTTTTCTTTTTTTTCAACTATTACTATTGGTTTCACAAGGTACCAAATTAACCTTGTGTGTTCCTTCAAACAGTCTAAGCTATAAACCCCCTCAATATACAATCTTAGCAAATTATAAGATCCCCTCAACCAGTTAACATTGTTGAAAATCCAGAAATTAGAGAGTTGGCACATTGTAGACCTGAGAATATTTACAGAAAAGCAGACTGGCCAACATCAATAAAAAAATAAAATAAAAAATGAGTTTTGGAAAATAATTAGTTATCATATATTTGGAAAATATACGGCACATTTATACACAATCAGGATGCCCAAAACCTGAGTTGCCACCCGCCCTTATATTAATAGTCTGAGACAAGAAAGATTAAATTAGCGATACAGATGATAATATTGATAATTCATGCCCATCAATCAAAATATTGCTCGATTTCGAGCAACGGATTCACTTGTTCATATTTAAATTATTTAATTTCGAATTAAATTTATATGCGGAAAGCTTCTAACCTTAGATTATACCCTTTAACAGATAAATTGATAATATTTTATTTTCAATAATATGACAAAGAAGGGATTTTTTTTATTTTAAAAAGTGTTGTTTGTAATAGGTATTTACAACTATTTCTGTTTTGTTTGGATTGGCCTGGTTATGTTTATCTGCTGTATCTATTGCAATTTAAATTAGAGTTCCGTATGTCTATATGAATTTAAAGTTTTTTCATTTATGTCACTCACAGAAATGTAACACCAATAATGTATGACAACAAAGTCAATTTAAATAAAATTAATACAATTACAGTAAGTTGTAACAAAGTACTGAATTGATGTTAAAAAGTTAAATAGCATAATTTAAAGAAAACTACAGTAATTTGTCATTTAATGCAGTGGTAATTATTTTGGGATTAAAGTTCGCCAGCAGCTGGCAAGGGCTTGGTCTGGGTCGGAGCGTTTAAACTTATAATCGGATTAACATATGGCAGTGGCAATTTGTGAATTGGTTCGCTTTTATTGTTTTGTCTATCATTTAATATTTCAAGTCAATTAAAACTGAGTCATATTTATCTTAGTTAAATTGTTTTACCTTTTAAACGCACTAAACCTTACCTTACACAGGTAACGCACTTAACTTTATATTCATGCACGTACCATAATAGTACAACCATGATATGAACTTTTAAATATGTAAAAGTAATCTGGCGACATTTTTTTACAATAAAATGTAAAAAATACTATGAAGTTATAACTTAATATATAATATATACTGTAACAAATATAAATCCAGGATGATCTTTCGCCATAGAAAATAAACAATATTTTTAACACGTGACATATTAACCAAGCTAGACAATATTTTACTGTTATGTGGCAGTAAAATATAGCGATGCCGCGTCTATCCCCACCTCCGGTCGTGCCAGGCAGCGTCGCTGTTTTATGAGGCAGTTAGTTAAACTGGTTACTTCGCTATTAGGGCGATTTCCAGAAAATTATGACAACCCCCACCGACTTTATGTTGCGCTTCCGAAACATTACTTTTTCCATAGTTTGCCTTTGATGTTTATAAGTCTGGGCCTATTACTGGTCTTTATCTTAATTTAATTTCTACATCATATATAACAATACCAATTTTATATTAATAGAAGGATAGTGATACTAATCGTGTACTCTAATATGAGCAATTTATTTGTTTCTTTGCAAAAATTATCTCGGAATCCAGTGCAACCATTTTATACAAACTTTGAAATTAAGGGCTTTTGGGCCTAACATATCGATTGATAAAAACCCCAATCCCAGGAAAACTTATACTTTGTTAAAAATATCAACAAAAAATTGGACATATTAACATTGGGCTTATGGAGTTTCAAATCAAAACAAAAGAATCACAAAAGCTGTGAATAAATCAACCAGTGAAATGTAGAAGTAGCACTTTCACAAGGTAAAGTATCAACATGTTATTTCTTGAAAAGAGTGACAAGAACCATTGAATAAATAACCATTAAAACAGAGTGTACATATTTTTCACCCACGACGCGAACCCAAAATTACAAAGTATGACTCGATCTTCTGGTTCTTAATATAAATAAAGTATCAGAAAAACTATATAAATACATGCAATATTATTTATAGCAATTGATAGCGATAAACAACGAATACAACGAAGAAGGACATATCTGACTATTTAATGACTTAGAAAAATGTTTTTAACTTAAAAGAAACAAATTTTGATCGTTAAAAGGAAACAAATTTTGATCGTTGCTGGAAACTCTTTTATTTAATACTAAAAATGTAAATTACAATATTTAAATAAATAAACACACAAATAAATAATGCAAGATTAATAACAATGAAAAGTTAATGTTCCCCACTTCTTAATAAATATTTAATTTAATTAGTGTTGTTAGACTGTAAAAAGACTTACATAACACTGTCTATGTTTTAACACAACCCGAAGTATACTTTTCCACGAAACAACCTCCGTGAAAACAAAAACCAAAAACCTTGTATCCTATGTTACGACTCTGGTACAGCAAAATTTCATTTACTACTGGCTCTATCACACATAAGAGGGTAGGGAGGGAAAGGGACTGTGTTCGTCTTTTAATGTACCCTGTTCACTAATAGAAGATTGATATGTCATGTGGTGTGACCAGTGTCAAAACCAGTTTCCAGAGTAGCAATATTCAGTTGGACTCAGATACACAGGGAAGCAGTCCCGGGACCCTGGGCAGTCGGGAGTCGAAAGGGAAATATTTTGTTGCTAGTGTAACGCGATCAAACCTGTAATATTACGTTTATTTTTAATACCTAGGAATAATTTATTTTTGATTCACTGGCAAAAGGTCATTGGATTTTATATAGAATTACAGTATTTGCAAAGAAAGGGAAGGTTATCTAGGATATCTCGCAACCATTAGAACTAAATTTAACATTTATTCAGCAGGTCAAAACCAACATATACAATAAATACATGTCTTATCTCCTTCCGTTTTTTGTCTGTGAGTCTGTATACGTTTTTAAAAACCTCTATCTATATATCGGGAAAAGATAAAATTAAACTAAGTATTAATATGGAATGTATCTAAATATATAGGTAACTCACTTAAAATTACATTTCTCTGCATCATTATTTCTTTTTCCTCCTCATAAAATACATCAACTCAAAGACTTTGTGTGTTTGGGGTTAAAAATTGGTGTGTTTTTTATCAAACTGATTGGCAATTGGAATTAGATATGTAATATATTTCATGTTTATTTGTAAGTAACTGAGATCTTTACAATATACTCATTAAGATAGTATTAAATTGTTAAGTAATATGAGTTTTAATTAGTTTAATTTAGTTACATAATTAAACATTTTTAAGTTAGAAATTTTAAAGTCAACGAACCATTTTTCCAATTAAGCTAAGCTATGGGACACTGTGTTCCAAAACCACTAAAATGGAAATAAGAACTTAAAATTCTGTTTTTATATTGAAATGTTTCCTTAAACAAGTGGTTTCTTCATTTCAGATAATTTAATCAATCTGAACGGTAGCCTGACATCTTAAATTATCTTTATCTACCTCATTTTAGTATAAACAATCTTCACATAAAACAGCAATTTGTACAACTTCGTGTGTTAAAACAAGTGAAATGTACTAGAAGAGTAAATCAAGTAAAATACCTTTGTAAGATAAATAATAATAATACAATAGAAACTTTATTATGTTTATTTTAATTGGTTTTGATCGTTATCTTCCATTTAAATAATAAGTATTTAATAATTTATATATGTCAAAAGCAAGCCATTAATCAAGTTTTCAAAACCGAAATGGATATAATTTGATGCATGAAATTAAATAAATATGTATAAAGCTTAGATAAAGAAAAACACATTCAGGACTAAGGATACTTCGAAAAATTAAATAGAAAACAATAAGTATGATAAGTAATGCATACGATATGACTATATTGCATATCATGATGAAAAAGTGAAGTTTATATTTAAACAAGCAAGAAAAAACAATTTAACGTCTCTAATAAATGAAAACATCAAACTAATTTATTGTTGGTAGCAAGCTTAAAATATTAAGCAAGAACGTATTATTATTCACTCCTAGCATGAAGTAACTAAATAAGAGGTACAAACTTCAGAAATTTACTTAAAAACTAATACATTGGGACTGTAGTATTACGGTTTACTACTGAGTGAACCACTTTGTTACCCATTGTGACAAGGACAGCTGTAATTGGTGAAGCACAGTAGTAGCGCTGAAAATCACACCAGAGACCTGTGTTCTATTCAGGTACTGGATAATACGGCCGGTTGATTAGTACCTGGTTTCATTTTACCAGGGTAATGCCGGAATGATTTTACACGCAGAGGCTACCGAAAACAACGTTGGTTGGTAGAGAGTCAGTATATACATGTGTGGAAAGTTTCCTTTAGAAACTTCAGAAAAAATTTCCGGATTATTTAAGTTGGGATAAATGAAAAAGTAGTAATTTCGGTTTAAGGGTTTATTCTTTTTTTATTGTGATTCTAAAGTATTGTCAAATGAAGTTTTAACCCCTTAAATCAAAGTTGAACTGTAATAACCCCTACTGTTACTAAAGGCGTTGACAGATTAAGCCTTTCATATATTTTGTCAAGTCGTATAACCACATTTTTGTATTACTAATTTAGTACAAAGCCTTTAATTATTTACACTTTGAAAACAAGCTGTGACTAAATTGGAGACCATACTTTGCAATATGTACTCATGGTTTTGTTTTGTTGCTGACGGACAGTTTACTTCATAGAACGTTTACTCTTCTTTTTAACTTAATTTCAAAATTTTGCTTGTTGTCCTCTAACAACGTTAAATACAAAATGCCACTGGCGCAAAAAAGCAAACAAATTGTATTTTGCTGAAATGAAGAGCCAATTTGACTTTTCCATCATACTCAGTTTGAATTTTGTAAGTAAAAATTTAATTCTACATACAAATTTAATATTAAACTCAGTGATACTTTAAATAGAAATTAATATAAATTAATTAAGTAAGGTAAAAACCCCTATTGGAAGTTTCAGTTTAGAAAACTGATGAGATTGTTCCATTATCCGAATACATATAAAATTGTTCTTGCCGGTATTAAACAAAAATGTTTCATAGGTTATTTTTAAGTCCTAGTAAAATATAAAAATGGAAAGAGTATAATTATAAAATACAAAAACAATACAAATGAAATATGCACAGTTGTCCATGGATGTTTATTTATATTTTACAGTACTATATATTAAATTAGAATGTAATCATAAAACGTAATTTTTAACCTACATCCGTGTGCTGGAGCTTGTTCATAATTGTACTAGAAATCTAAAAAATATGAGGGATCTTTTAAACTACTGTAAGTTGTTAAATGGTTTAAAATAGTTTTTGTGAGGGGTACCTTACTGATGGAAATTGCATATTTTCCTTGCATTTAACGATTAATATTGCATATATTAATTTTGCAAACAGTAACCGTATTTTTAATCACAATCATAATACTTTATAACTAGAGTTAAGGTGCCAAGTTTCATTGATGTAATGCGTTTTGGTTTAATTTGAGTATTATTTGACATGGTAATCATAGACTGTCTTAAATGGAAACTAACTGTTTTTGAAGTCTCAACCAATCTGAATGTTTTTAATGATATTTTAATTAATTTTAAACATTTGTTGTATCCTTCTTTGCTAAAAATTGTTTTAAATATATCATTTAAAAAATTACCCTTTCGTATCTTTGTAAGTTTGCCTTATTTTGCCCACAGCAATAATTAGTGTTATTAATGTTTTTGAATACGTAACTTTTTAAATATCGTTTTATTTTAACAGAAATATTATTATTATTGTTAGAGTATAGGAGTATTAGCTCCAATAACAAATACGATTATCAATCGAAACAAGTTTGTTAAAAAACAAAACCTGAACTTTTAAATTTTGCTAGATTATCTTATTACTTATAATGTTTTTACATCCCAAAAAGTCATTCCCAATAGAATAACGAGGTCGTATGAACACAACTCTGACATTTGTCTTTCCAAATCCCTCCATATCTTTAATAAGCTAGGTCAACTCTGATGCCCCAAAATAGAATACAATGACCCGCCACGTGGTAACCCCTCGGTAGGTCGTATATTACTTGGGCCCATCCTCCCTTCCTGTTCTGCACGCCTGCCAAAACATAAGGATATAAACAAACAAAAGAAGTGTAGTGCTTTATCAGATTTAATTAAACTATATATGACACAAATTAAAACTATCAAATTTCCGCATACATTTTACCAGTCTCTATGCATGTACATGAACAAGCTTGCAATGGTGAAACAATTGTGAACACTCAACAGTGATGGAAAAATGGATTGTAAAGTTTATTTTAACTAAACATTGAGTAGGTAAGCATTATGGTTTAACTTTAAAACGATGGATTATAATTCAAAACAGGTGTCCTGATTTGAAATAGGTTGATATTAAAACAAAATATTTATATAGTGTCAAACTACATTAGTAGTATTTTCACTAACATTAGCAATATGCTAGTAAATGTTAGACAAAAATAAACCAAGTTAACTAGAGGAGCGTTCAGAGATAAAGGAAAATAAATATTAATGTAAAAGAGGGTGTGTTTAGTGAATCGGACTGCTCGAATTGAGTTGCCCACCCAGGGACATTGCTCCCCCAGCACGTGCTGCATGATATATTATGTAACTTGTATATAGTACACAAGAGACGTAAAAGAATAAATAGCTACATTGCTTTATGAAATAAGATTTTAACTACTAGTTCAACTGAGCAACGCGATAGAATTAAGACGTCGGATGCGGCAAACATGCCCAATTCCCATTTGATTCAACAAAACCGAGCACCAGTTCCAAAGATGTTAAACGATAATGTTTGTGTCAGTTGGCAGACTTGCTTATTGTGTAATTTGACGATTGTAGGTAAATAGAGCGTTAAACTGGCATGTATCAAGCGTAGTCTAATAACTGCATTTTTAGTGTTTTATGTATGCTTTAATAACTAAACGCATGGTTATCTATTTTTTACGGCAAAGTATCAACACAATATTGAATTGGGTTAGTCTAAAATAAACAGTTTTTCAAGATCTGTACCTAGCTTATGCCTACTGCTTGGATTAAAAAATGTGTTTTTTTGTCCTGTTTTATCGTTGAAAAATACGTTTTAAGTTAGTTGCTGGGTAAATATACTCTTACGACAAAATTATTCTTGATTATGGTATATTCAATAAAATATCATAGAAAAACAATAATTCTCATGATAAAAATTGTCTACATTCAAATATAGTAAAAATTAGCGTAA
The DNA here is from genome assembly GCA_963675035.1 of Allygus modestus. NCBI lineage: Eukaryota > Metazoa > Arthropoda > Insecta > Hemiptera > Cicadellidae > Allygus > Allygus modestus. The sequence continues at coordinate 193,346,551 of OY776112.1, read as the reverse complement.
TACTATTTAAAATTAAACAAATTTATAATTCGTGTCATCACTATGCATATAAAAACTAAATTCCCTTTTAAAAACCCTTTCGCTGGTAAGAAATAAATAACAAATATTTACTAAAGGTTCTGAGCTTAACAAACAAATGTTAGCAACAATAGCATATTTAAGCAGCTAAACGTTGTTCATCCTACTTTTATTATTGCCTCGTAATTCACATGCATTTTGCTCAGTTTTACTGCAAATGGGAATCATACATGGCATATTTACCTTAAAAAAGGGACAAATTCGATTTCGCCATGTGAAATCTATATTGGGCGATTTTACAAACAATCTGAGATTTTTATCTTTGGTTGATCTGAATTGTTGAAATATATATTTAGAAGTTGTAGGGTGTTGATATTTTGTATTATAAATAGTTAAAATTTATAAAATAGTTGTTCTGAAGTGTTAAAACTACCATACCTACCCCCTTGATTACCATCTTCATAAAAATGGTACCTATGTCCTATCATACTATAATGGTGCTATCGCTCTAGGATCTTATAACATGGTTTGCTATTTTAGGCTGTTTTATTTTACGGGTTTTCAGAACATTTGTTTACCCCCATTAGATTTAGATTTCACTTATTTTGAGTCTATAGTCATATTTAATAAGGTTTTAAGTAAATAAAGATCAAATTTGAAAGTTAATTTTGTTATTTGTAGATAAATACAAAAATAGGATTCTCGGAAATCTCACTGTTAACCAACCATCTACATTCCTTAACAACCAACCTTACAATCATAGTCAAAATAATACCCACTAGTGTTTAAACACTAGTTTTAGCTATTTAAAACACGCTTTGACAATTAAAAATATTGAATTTAAATTGAAAAAAGTAAAAGTCCCTAGAGTGTAAGCAATTTTTGAGGTTGCTAAATCTGGAGTAGAAAATACAAAAATGTCTGGTGCAACAGAAATACACGTAATTAAAATGTAAGGGAGGTTGCGGCTATGTAATCAGCGGGGCTTCGTCACAACCCCTACGGCTTGGTTGAAAACGAAATGAAAACACGAATCCGTCTCTAAATAATCACAATTTTCATGAAAGCCAAATAAGAGAACATCGTATTGCTATTAAATGTATAATATGTTAACGGGAAAGAGAATAATTTATAGATGAAATACGTTGAAGCTCTTCTTGTTTGTTAGTTATGAATCTTTATTTTTTTTTTTTTTTAAATAACTGTAGCGTTTAAGTATGCTACGAAGAAGCATAACTAATATTGATTTTCCAAACAGGAAGACCTTATTGAAACTGCTAATCTTGTTTTCTACAAAATGTTGTCAAGTTATTTCTGAATGTTCAATAATAAACATTTTTGTTCTGTACATGATTTTTACTTCCTTGAGCAGACAAATATTTTGATGAAAACATAAATAATTTATACGAAACCTTTTTCAAAATGGTGGCCAATATTTTAAAATTAATCACAACTTATGGAATGCCCTGTATTTTTTTAACTGCTATATTTCCCCAATCAAAGTTACTCGTTCCCTCCCGTGATCCTTTGGGTTCGCCGCGAATCGTCTCTTTGTAGAATCTTTGCCGACGTGTCGGAGTCTTGCGAACAAACGTTATCTTCCAATCCAGTTCAGCAGTTCTCAACTGTGCTGCATAATCAGCAAGATTGGAACGCAGCTTATATGCGCTCCGTTATTTGCCGGTGTTTTGCACATTATCTGAAGTCGTCCTTGAAGGATATCGAACTCCCCGGCTCCCAGAATTTGGCGATTGGTAACCGCGTAGTAAGCATTTTACTAATAATAAACTCAGCTTTAATTTAACGTTCCACTTAAATTTATTGTTAACAAAATAAAAATAAAATATTTGATAATTCTTATCACTTAAATATTAATTTAATAAAATGCCATGCAATTCCTAGGAAATTAGTAATTACATCTTTCCTCGTAACCCTCTTCGTCTTTATCAGTTAGCACACATATATTATATCAAATCATATTAATAAGTGCACTTAATACTTTAATAAAATACTAGAAACACAAATGCCAATTAAAAGGCCTAACCATAGAATATTTTCCAATTAATATCTGAGAGAAATATTGAAAATATTCACAACGTAAACGCTTGCTAAAAGTTACATCAATTTTCTCCTCCATAACCTATAATAAACGACAACCTGTTGATCGTTTTAACACCTCGTTTATGACGAACAAATTACTCTTTAGATAAAGCCGTAAGTCTATTTATTTAATGGTTGAATACATATTTTGAATATTGACCTTTTAGGTGAATGCCACGATCAAAAGCCAATCAAAGTAAACTTTTGCCGAATGTTATTATTAATACAGAATGAATACAGAATGCTGTTGGGGATACAGACTTTCACTATACAACATTTGTTGATCAAGATTAACAAAAACTTACACTTTAAAATAGGCATTTCGAATAAATATAGCACTAATACAAACTCTAATATAATGTATGTAAATGTAATGGATGCAAACTACTTTTTCCCTGACCCGCAGTTTAAAACATTAACTTCCTACACTCTGTACCATGTAGGTGAGACGGTCAGCAGTGAAAGGGTTCAAACACATATGTAAACAATTAACAGAAATCAATAAATTATATTTAAATAAAATAAGCGTAAAACCTTTTTTTCTATATTACTTTTTATTACTAATCCAAATCAGATAGTTTTGAAATGCTACAGTTTTTGATTTTGGAAAAGGTTTTGTTAACTGTACAACATCTAGTGAAAGCATGAAAGCCAATTGTTCTTTGGTAATGATCAGTGGTAAAGTAAAACCAGCACTATATTAATTTTGTTATTTTTTAATTTTTAAAGTTATTTCATCACAGAATCTTTAGATAACTTAGTTAAAATAAAATAAAAACTCAAACTGAATACATATTCGTTAAAAACACTATAATACAAAAATCTATAAATGAGTTTTGTCTGTTCATTGCTTGAAATTTAAAACATTTGCATATTTTCACGTTTTATACCCTAGGGAAGCCAAAACAAGTCTTAGCTAAATTTATGTTTGTCTGTCTGTCTGTCTGTTTGTCTGTATGTCGGCAACGCTCAAGGACGGGTTCTTGTTCGCTTTTCACGGGAAAACGATTGCATTGACTTTGGTGAAACCTTGTTCATATGTTCTATATATCCGTGAGAAGGTTTTAGGTTACTTTAAACTAGCATACGCCTTTTTAGAAAAAGAATGGCCGCCATTTGAAAACGTGATTTCGTGCAGTTTTAGCGAATTTCCCATTTAGGGATGAAGCTATTACCGTAGGTCTCATGGTAAGACTTAAGCCCGAGAACATGATAACTTTTCATTTTGGGGCCCCAGATGCCAAGAACACCATTCGTTCAAATTTTGTATATATGTATATTTGTATATATACATAATAAATATTAATTTAATAAAATGCCGTACAATTCCTAGACGATTAGTAATTAAATCTTTCCTCGTAACCCTCTTCGTATTTATCAGTTAGCACACATATATCATATACAATTATGTATATGTATTATGTATAAATGTATATTTGTGTATATATATACAAAATTTGAACGAATGGTGTTTTTGGCATGTTGCAATACACATCTGGGGCTTCAAAATGAAAAGTTAACATGGTCTCGAGCTTAAGTCTTACTATGGTTATAGCTTCTTCCCTATATGGGAAATTCGCTATATATTTATGTGTCCGTAAGCACGATAACTCTCGTAAAAAAGGTCCGAGCTGATGAAATTTGGTACAGACGTAAAAAGTAGCATTTATTTGAACGAGTTAAAAATCCAGACAGATCGGATCATCCGAAGGGGTATTTTGGGGGGGGGGTTGTATTCCAAAAACGGGTTTTTTGGGGTTTTCACATGTAATTTTTATTGAAATCCAATTTTAACTTACACCATTGAATTTACCTCAAATAAACAAACAATTGGTTGTTTTTCTAATTGCTCTACGATTTTCCAAACAATGTGAGATTTTTATCTTTGGTTGATCTAATTTGTTGAAATATATATTTAGAAGTTGTAGGCAGATGATATTTTGTATTATAAATAGTTCAAATTTATAAAATAGTTGTCCATTGGTGGATGTGAGGATGGTACAATCACGGAGCCAGCACTTTCCAAATTAAATTGTTTATGAACCTCGGGAAAAACCTGTCGATCAGTAAATCCTGTGATTCAACGATTGCGCCGAGTAAATTTGTTTTTCAATGTCCCGTTCCCAACTTTTAAAAGGGCATAAGAAAACTTATCAACACTTTATAATTCTCCATAATACATTTTCATATTTACTGTTAAGAGCTTGACTGAATATAGGCCTAGTTAACTTTACCATAGTTGATTATTGGAGTATTTCATATAGATGCCAACATGTTAAATATTTTTGTAACGATTAAAAACAATTCAGTAGATTGATTCATTTGGGGTTTCTTTGTTTTCCCCATTGATTTAGAATATTAGTATAATAATTAAGTTTAAGAGAGGTTAAAAAAGTGGCACTTTTGATTAATTGTAATATTTAAATATTAGTTTTACTTGTAGTTCCTCTTGTCTTTCACCATACCCACCCCAAACTCCGAACTTTAGCACGTAATACATGGTTGGAAGAGAGGTTGGAGGATTTCGGAGATGCGGGCTCTGTCGAGGTAAGTAATGTTGAGGTGGTGGAGGAAGTCACGGAGTTTTTGGATGGAGTTGGCTTCGTAAGCCGTTTGGTTACGGGCCCAGGGTGGGAGATGGGAGGCAAGGCGTAGGGCTCATCTCTCAGTAGCCTCGAAGCTATAAAGGACGCTTTTTGGGGCGGAGAGAAGGAGAGGGTGGGCGTAGGTCAAAACGGGGCGGATGACTGAGGAGAACAGGCGGGCGAGAGTGGCTATGGAGCAGCCACGGCTGCGAGGGTTCAGGATTTAGAGGGCACGAAGACGGGTGGTTGTTCTCTTGTTGGATTCACGGAGGTGGGGGACGAAGGACAGTCTGGAGTCTAGGATGACGCCTAGGTAGGTGCAGGATGTTTTGAGGGGGAGACGGACGTTGTTTAGGAAGATGGGGTCTCTCTTGGTGCGATTGGAGTGGCAGGCGTGGAAGTTGAAGAAACAGAGCTGGGTTTTGGATGCATTGAGGAGGATGCGCCATTTTTTGCAGTAGGAGAGGTAGTTCTGGAGGGTTTGGGAGGTTTTTCGGATAAGGGTATTGTGGTATCTCTTGGAGATCCAGAAGGCGGTGTCGTTGGCAAATAGGGTAAAGCTACAGGAGGTGACGGTGGGATTGCGTGGAATCGGGGCAGAGAGGTCGCGGACATAGATTATGTAGAGGAGGGGACTGATTGCACGCCCAACGAGCCCCCCCCCCACGCCTGGAGGGGGGAGTCTTGGGGAACGCCAACACGCAGGGTGAAAGAAGATGAGAGGGAGCCACGGAATCGGACCTGAGCCGTTCGGCCGTCAAGGAAGTGGGATGTCCACCTGATCACAGGAGCAGGAGGTCCAGTAGCTTGGCACGGAGTCCGTTGTGCTAGACGGTGTGTCAGACGGTGTCGAAGACAACTATGAGAGCAAGGATTGAGGGACGGTGGAGGGCGTTGTTCGTTCGGAGGCGTGTAACGACCCACAGAGAAGCTGATCGTACATGTTGACTCTGTGATGGAAACCGGCTTGGGTGATGGGGAGGTCGATTAATTTGAGGTGGAGGTGGATCCTGGAGGCGAGGACGATCTCGAAATTTTTCAAGAGGATGGAGGTGAGGTTGATGGGACGATAATTGTTGGGATTGCGGGGGTCTTTGTACGGTTTGGCGAAACGGATGACATGGGCGTGCTTCCAGGATCTCACGGAGTATTCTAGAAGGAGGACGGAGGTATAGAGGTTGGCAAGAAGAGTTACAAGAGGGGAGGAGCTACCTTGAGGAGGAGGTTGGTTATGTCGTCTGGACCAGGGGCAGTGTTGCGCAGGTATTTGCGTTTGAGGTTAATTTCCTGGATGGTGACTGGGAGGAGGAGGAGGTCATGACGAGGGTCTTGTGGGATGGAGTCCAGTGGGTTGAAACTGGCAGGTTGTTGGGCAACAAGGGCGTTGACGTGGTTGAAGTGGGCCTCATCAAAGACATGATGGGTTGGGACGGAATGGATGGAAGACAGCTTATCTCAGAAAGCCTCGGACATGCCTTGACTATCAGAGATAACGGTGTAATTTACTAGGAGGGGAGTAGAGGGGTTGGAAGGATTGTTGTAGTGCCTGACGAGGTGCCAGAAACAACGGGGGTCGTTTGAGAAGTCGGAATCTGCCTCCTCGCATACCTTCTGAGACCTGACGTTCTTAAAAGAGCACAAGGTGAGCACAAGGTGACTTTCACGCATTCGACTAAGGCCCTGAAGGTGTCGTGAAGGTAGGGGGAGGAAGTAACTCGGAGGAGGAGTCGGCGAGCACGACTTTTGGCCTTGATGAGACCCAGGATGTCTGGTGGTCTGAGGGGGGTATAGAGAACTTGCTTGATCGGGACGGCTAGGATTTTGACAGCAAGAATGGCAGTAGTGATCGAGGAGTGGAAACCTTCAACTTGGTCAGAAGTGTTGGGAGGTGGTTGCTGAGTGAGTGGAGTGAGTGTGATAGTGAGGTGTTGGGAGTAGAGGTCCCAATTAGCATTTCGGTAGTCTTTAAATTCGAAAGCTTCATGGTGGTCGGACTTGTAGCCGACCGGACTTGTAGGGGTAGGGAGTGATTTTTAGGACAAAGATGAAAGGGGATGTGGTCAGAACCGGGGTCGAAGCCGGAGGTGATGTTGGAGATTTTACGGGAGAGGGATGCATAAGTAAGGAGCTTGTTAGGGGACGTGGGGACCTGGTCTTCATGATCGAGGTACCTGGTGGGTGGAGTCATGTGATGATGGAGGCCGGAGTCAGTCAGGAATCGGACTAGTAGCCTATCCGGGGGCGTGGAAGTACGACCCCCAGAGCCTGATGGTGGCAGTTCAGTCGAGGGTGGGCAACCTGGGTCATTAGGTCTACTAAGTCCTGAGTGAGGAGAAGGGCATGAATGGTAAGGAGTGTGGTGGAAGGTTTTCTCGGGAGATGAATGGTTGCCATAAGGGCATCAGGGGGATCACCAGGGAGTGGGGAGTGACGGACGTCATGTTCGGATTTGAATGCGATGGCCAGGCCTCCGGAGCGGACTAGGTGGTCTCGGCGGAGGATGGTGAACCCTGGAAGTCGGGCGAGGCGTGTTGGGGTAAGTTTGGTTTCATTGAGGGTGAGGATGTCGATCTGGAAGTCGGTCATGAGGTCGCGGAGGGTGGAAAGTTTGTTGTGGAAGAAGTTGAGGTTAATGTGGCAGATGCGGAGGCAGGAATGGGATTTAGTTGTCACTACCATGGGCAGGGCACTTGAAGGAGGTGTGGGTAACGTTCAGGCCAGAGCCAACAGCCTGCGGGATGGTGCGAGAGTCAAAAAGTTTCTTCGTGACACTGTTGACAGCCTCCCTTAGATGCTGCTGACCCCGGGCTGGGGTGGATGTGAGGAGGAGAGTGAGGAGGGCGTCGAAGGTGCGTTTGAAGCCCTCACTGAAGACAGTGAGGAGGTGGTCAAGGAAGGAGTTGAGGACTTTGTGAGTGATGAAGGACTGGGGCGATAGTGACTGAGTGGTGGTGGGGCAAGAGTGGGTGGTGTCATCGGGGTTGTTGGCAGAGGTTGAAGGGCTCAAAGGCCTCGGCGGGTGTTGGGTGGGTTGGAGGGGTGAGGGTGGTCTCAGGTCGGAGGACTGGAAAACCAGTCAAGTTGAGGTTCCAGGGGTTGGAGGCAGGGGTGGTTGAGGGGGCGATGATTCTGACGGGCTGAGGGTCACGCTGGTCGAGGGGGTAGTAAGGGCAGTGGCGCTGGCCCGTGTAGTGCGCGAACTTGTTGCAGGTAGCGCAGTACGGCAGGGACAAGTCGTGTCCCTCGTGGTCGCACTTAGCACCCGCAGGCACGAACAATCCACAAACACGTCTCCGGACTAGGGTCCTGGAGCACCTAAGAGCTTCATGCCTGTAGTAATGGCAGCGTCCACACGGTCTGATGAGGACAGAGCGCCGCGCAAGCAACGGAGACCAACATGAATATAGGTCTCTTCCAAAGCAAGGAACGAACATAATAAATTTGTTAACACAGTTCTTTTAACCATGATCACGCCATTTACTACCCGACAGAGTTCCTCGACTTTCAACAGTACCCGAACTATCTACTAGTATATTTCAATAACCTTTATTTCATAGTGCAGTACAAATGTAAATATTGTAAAATGAGTTGGGTTGTTATTTTCTTTAATTAATCTGTTATTTATATACTTAAAGCCCATGCGAAGGACGGGTACACAGTTAGTCATTTATAAAAATTTACCCAAAACATATATTACAAAATATAAAATCTTCTATTGCAACACAATACTTATAATTATAAGCGATGGACATGAGTTTTTTTAATGCGCAAAACTTAAAACTGCGCACTTATGGTTGTTTTCTAATTGGCTAGCGGCAATGGAATGTAGTTGGCCAGTTAAATTATATGGATTTAATATATACTGACGTAAACGGAAGGGGAAATGGGCAATATTTAATTTAAATAACCAACCAAAAATGTTTGACAAATGCTACTCAGAGTCTAGAAACATCTTCCGTCATCGCACCATCACCGTCGTCGTTGGTTGATTTCAAACAAGGGCCGCTCCCTATTTAAAATAGTTATGAGCGTAAAGTAGGTATTTGAGAGAAAAATTTAATTTTCTTAAAGTGCCAAATACACTACAAACTCTTATTGCATACTTAATCTTTTCTACAACTGCAATTTTGGATACCACAAACGTACAAAAATTCACTTTTATCCATTTTGCTGAATTCGCGTTTTGAGGTTATAAAACCGAGTCAGGTAGCTTGGTCCAAAGAAACAATCAATCAGCTGTCTAACTAACCTACATTTTTTTGGATTTTTTTGATTTTTCTTTTACATTCTAATTTACACTAACACAAAGATAACAAAAAATCAAACACAATACACTAACACAAAATTTATATACACACCTAACTAACCTACATTTTTTTAATATTTTCCTTTACAATTTAATTTGACTAACAGAAAGATAACAAATATATATACAAAAAATCGAATACAATACACTAACACAACATTTATATATACGAACAAATGAAAAACTGACAATACATTACCTGTTCTGCATCGTGGCCTCCAAGCTGACGGGCAAACACGGGAAACGGGCTCACGTCCATCCACAACCAAACCGCACACTAGACTAGTGGCTAGCGGCAGTGGAGGGGGGAGAGCCGTTACCCCCACCTACCGACAGGGGCACGTGACGACACAGCTGTGGCTACCCACACGTCTTTGTCGACGGGAACATGACACGGAAACCAAAAACTGCACGATTCCTCCTAGAATGCTACACGGGCACCAGTACGATATTCTCATAGAGATTACCGCATGTCTCCAAGGTGAGCATTGGGAACTGGTCATGCAATCAGGTGGCCGTGTTTCCTCCAAGGGCGATCACGGACGCATGTGTCGTAGCCGCATTGGATGGACTCTAGACGCAGGAGCAACTGTAACACAAGGAACTGGCGTGTGTTTGCGGGGTGATTTTTGACTGAAATGGTTTTTAATTAAGGGAATCCATAGTGGCCTGACATCAATACTACTCTGACTTATTGGATTTTCATGTAATTTAATTAATGCCCCTTCAACAAACTTTCTTTTATAATAGTGAGACTCATGATGTATAATTTTTGCCTCTTCCCAACTAAATTTATGATCATTTTCCCAGGCGTGTTTTGCCAATTTAGATTTTACTGTTTCGCCATTTTTTGTGTTTCTTTTATGTTCGTTTATACGAACTTTTAGCGGCCTTTTAGTTTCCCCTATATATTCACCCTCACATTCACATTTGATGCTTTAGATACAGTTTTTTGAGGCTTGTTCTTCATTTTTCGGTTTTACTTTAGTTAGTTGCTGTCTCAGAGTGTTTGACGATTTAAAAGCTGTTAAGATCTTATATTTTCTGGCAACTCGCCTTATTTTTTCCGACAGTTTTGGGACATATGGGATGCTTATGAAAGCTGTTGGTTTATCCACATTTGGAACAGTGTTTGGCTTTGTCCCCCTTTCCTTTTTGCATCTGCTAATTATTTTTTGAGGATAACCATTCTTTTTTAACTCTTGTGAAATTTTATTGTGCTCCGCGTCTAAAGTTTTCTTTTCACAACAAACTGATTTGGCCCTGTCGAAAAGAGAATAAGCTACTGATTCACAGTGGTTTGATTTGTAATTGAGGTATCGACCTGTGTGTGTTTTCTTTCTAAAAATTTCTGTTTTAAGGGCGTTTCCATCTTTAACTACATTTACATCCAAAAATGCTAGTTTTTTGTCTTGTTCTTTTTCTGTTGTGAGTTTAATTGTTGGTGAAACTTTATTTAAATGCTTAGTAAACTCGTCTAACTTTTTATCGCCATGATTCCAGACTGCAAAGACATCGTCAACGTACCTCAGCCACACTTTCGGTTGAAAACAAGCAGACGCAATAGCTTTCTGTTCGAATTCTTCCATAAATATGTTGGCAAATATTGGTGACAAAGGCGATCCCATTGCCATTCCCTCATCCTGGCGGAATATTTGGCCCTCCAATTCAAAATAATTTGACTCAGTACATAATTTAAGCAAATCCATAATTACATTTACTGGGATTTTGGTTCTTGTGTTTAAGTTTTGGTCATTGAGTAACCGTTTTTCAATGATTTCTAGTGTTTGGTTTACGGGGATATTAGTGAAAAGACTTTCAACATCAAAACTAACTAACATGTCCTCGTCTGAAATTTGCATGTCTTTTACGATTTCTACAAAATGCTTTGTGTTTGTTACATGTGAATCAGTATTTCCTGATAAAGGTTTGAGTATGGGCAGGAGAAATCTACATAGTTCTCTACTTGGGGAGTCTCTTGAACTAACAATGGGTCTCAGAGGAACACCTTCTTTGTGTATTTTTGGTAGCCCATACATGTGAGGAGTTTTTGAGTGGTGTGGTGTAAGTCGTTTGCGCTGTGCGTCTGTAAAAAATTCTTTGTGTTTTCTGAGAGTCTTTTCGATTTTAGTTTCATAACTTTTAGTTGGGTCCTTCTTTAGTAGTGTGTATTTTCCAGCTTTAAGAACATCCTGAATTTTATGCGAATAATCAACTTTATTTATTAGCACAGTTGCATTTCCTTTGTCGGCTGGTAAAATCTTTAGGGTTTCTTCCTTTTTTAAAGCATTTAAGGCCTCTTTTTCATTTCTTGTTATGTTTGGTTTCACTGGTTTTATATTTTTAAGTGCCGCACTGGCCTCACTTCTGAATTGATCAGCTACATCCTCAGGGAGCTGGGGTGTCGCCGATTCAATACCAGTAATGAAATCAAGTACGTTTACGGCTTTAGGAGCTACAGCAAAATTTAGACCTTTAGAAAGTAGTTCTATTTCGTCGTGAGTCAGTGTTTTGTCCGAGAGGTTGACGACCGCTTGGGGCGTTGCGGAATTCGTGGAATTTTCCACTTGCGCCACTAAACCCGGCGTGTTCAAACCTTCTCTCGCCCTACTGTCCATTGCTTTCAAGTGATTTAGCTTCTTTATTTGTGATTGTTTGATGGATTCACTGTGCCTATCAGCAGATTTGTTTAAGTTTTTTAAGATGTTTTCAAACTCTGGACCTATTAACTCAAACAATTTTTCTGTTTCTACGTTTACTTGAGTTTTGAGTTTTTCTTTGTTGCTCAAATGAAAATTAAGCCTATCTTTCATTAGTTTTTGGCTGGCTGTTGATAAAATCTTTTTCGCTCTGTGGCTGTAGTAAGGAGATTTTAATATGAGACCTTTGGGAACGAGTCCTTCTTTTTTACATTTGGTCAAATACGTGACATGATTATTTTCTTTAGTAAGTTTAATCTTAAGTTTTTCTAATTTTCTGATTTTTTGTCTGGTTCCGGGTCCAAACCGTGAATCAACTGTATTTTTGAAACTCATAATAGCGATGGATTTGAATTTATTTTTTGATTTATTTGGACTTTACCTATCGCTTCTAGTGTTTAAAACTACACTACGTTTCGGGAGGTAAGGAAAATTAGAAAAACTTAAGATTAAACTTACTAAAGAAAATAATCATGTCACGTATTTGACCAAATGTAAAAAAGAAGGACTCGTTCCCAAAGGTCTCATATTAAAATCTCCTTACTACAGCCACAGAGCGAAAAAGATTTTATCAACAGCCAGCCAAAAACTAATGAAAGATAGGCTTAATTTTCATTTGAGCAACAAAGAAAAACTCAAAACTCAAGTAAACGTAGAAACAGAAAAATTGTTTGAGTTAATAGGTCCAGAGTTTGAAAACATCTTAAAAAACTTAAACAAATCTGCTGATAGGCACAGTGAATCCATCAAACAATCACAAATAAAGAAGCTAAATCACTTGAAAGCAATGGACAGTAGGGCGAGAGAAGGTTTGAACACGCCGGGTTTAGTGGCGCAAGTGGAAAATTCCACGAATTCCGCAACGCCCCAAGCGGTCGTCAACCTCTCGGACAAAACACTGACTCACGACGAAATAGAACTACTTTCTAAAGGTCTAAATTTTGCTGTAGCTCCTAAAGCCGTAAACGTACTTGATTTCATTACTGGTATTGAATCGGCGACACCCCAGCTCCCTGAGGATGTAGCTGATCAATTCAGAAGTGAGGCCAGTGCGGCACTTAAAAATATAAAACCAGTGAAACCAAACATAACAAGAAATGAAAAAGAGGCCTTAAATGCTTTAAAAAAGGAAGAAACCCTAAAGATTTTACCAGCCGACAAAGGAAATGCAACTGTGCTAATAAATAAAGTTGATTATTCGCATAAAATTCAGGATGTTCTTAAAGCTGGAAAATACACACTACTAAAGAAGGACCCAACTAAAAGTTATGAAACTAAAATCGAAAAGACTCTCAGAAAACACAAAGAATTTTTTACAGACGCACAGCGCAAACGACTTACACCACACCACTCAAAAACTCCTCACATGTATGGGCTACCAAAAATACACAAAGAAGGTGTTCCTCTGAGACCCATTGTTAGTTCAAGAGACTCCCCAAGTAGAGAACTATGTAGATTTCTCCTGCCCATACTCAAACCTTTATCAGGAAATACTGATTCACATGTAACAAACACAAAGCATTTTGTAGAAATCGTAAAAGACATGCAAATTTCAGACGAGGACATGTTAGTTAGTTTTGATGTTGAAAGTCTTTTCACTAATATCCCCGTAAACCAAACACTAGAAATCATTGAAAAACGGTTACTCAATGACCAAAACTTAAACACAAGAACCAAAATCCCAGTAAATGTAATTATGGATTTGCTTAAATTATGTACTGAGTCAAATTATTTTGAATTGGAGGGCCAAATATTCCGCCAGGATGAGGGAATGGCAATGGGATCGCCTTTGTCACCAATATTTGCCAACATATTTATGGAAGAATTCGAACAGAAAGCTATTGCGTCTGCTTGTTTTCAACCGAAAGTGTGGCTGAGGTACGTTGACGATGTCTTTGCAGTCTGGAATCATGGCGATAAAAAGTTAGACGAGTTTACTAAGCATTTAAATAAAGTTTCACCAACAATTAAACTCACAACAGAAAAAGAACAAGACAAAAAACTAGCATTTTTGGATGTAAATGTAGTTAAAGATGGAAACGCCCTTAAAACAGAAATTTTTAGAAAGAAAACACACACAGGTCGATACCTCAATTACAAATCAAACCACTGTGAATCAGTAGCTTATTCTCTTTTCGACAGGGCCAAATCAGTTTGTTGTGAAAAGAAAACTTTAGACGCGGAGCACAATAAAATTTCACAAGAGTTAAAAAAGAATGGTTATCCTCAAAAAATAATTAGCAGATGCAAAAAGGAAAGGGGGACAAAGCCAAACACTGTTCCAAATGTGGATAAACCAACAGCTTTCATAAGCATCCCATATGTCCCAAAACTGTCGGAAAAAATAAGGCGAGTTGCCAGAAAATATAAGATCTTAACAGCTTTTAAATCGTCAAACACTCTGAGACAGCAACTAACTAAAGTAAAACCGAAAAATGAAGAACAAGCCTCAAAAAACTGTATCTAAAGCATCAAATGTGAATGTGAGGGTGAATATATAGGGGAAACTAAAAGGCCGCTAAAAGTTCGTATAAACGAACATAAAAGAAACACAAAAAATGGCGAAACAGTAAAATCTAAATTGGCAAAACACGCCTGGGAAAATGATCATAAATTTAGTTGGGAAGAGGCAAAAATTATACATCATGAGTCTCACTATTATAAAAGAAAGTTTGTTGAAGGGGCATTAATTAAATTACATGAAAATCCAATAAGTCAGAGTAGTATTGATGTCAGGCCACTATGGATTCCCTTAATTAAAAACCATTTCAGTCAAAAATCACCCCGCAAACACACGCCAGTTCCTTGTGTTACAGTTGCTCCTGCGTCTAGAGTCCATCCAATGCGGCTACGACACATGCGTCCGTGATCGCCCTTGGAGGAAACACGGCCACCTGATTGCATGACCAGTTCCCAATGCTCACCTTGGAGACATGCGGTAATCTCTATGAGAATATCGTACTGGTGCCCGTGTAGCATTCTAGGAGGAATCGTGCAGTTTTTGGTTTCCGTGTCATGTTCCCGTCGACAAAGACGTGTGGGTAGCCACAGCTGTGTCGTCACGTGCCCCTGTCGGTAGGTGGGGGTAACGGCTCTCCCCCCTCCACTGCCGCTAGCCACTAGTCTAGTGTGCGGTTTGGTTGTGGATGGACGTGAGCCCGTTTCCCGTGTTTGCCCGTCAGCTTGGAGGCCACGATGCAGAACAGGTAATGTATTGTCAGTTTTTCATTTGTTCGTATATATAAATGTTGTGTTAGTGTATTGTATTCGATTTTTTGTATATATATTTGTTATCTTTCTGTTAGTCAAATTAAATTGTAAAGGAAAATATTAAAAAAATGTAGGTTAGTTAGGTGTGTATATAAATTTTGTGTTAGTGTATTGTGTTTGATTTTTTGTTATCTTTGTGTTAGTGTAAATTAGAATGTAAAAGAAAAATCAAAAAAATCCAAAAAAATGTAGGTTAGTTAGGTGTAAGAGTTTGATATTTAGATGTAAGTAGGGTTCACTTGATAACGGGAGGAGTTTCCTTACCTCCCGAAACGTAGTGTAGTTTTAAACACTAGAAGCGATAGGTAAAGTCCAAATAAATCAAAAAATAAATTCAAATCCATCGCTATTATGAGTTTCAAAAATACAGCTGTCTATTTAGCTGCTAGTGAGCGGAAATATACGGTGCAAAAACAGAAAACAGCTGTTTTACGATTTGTTTTTAGATCGTAAAGAAGCACTTTAGGCACAGTTGTAGGAAAAAATGAGTTCAATCTGAGTGGTAATATTTGTTTTCTTAATGGAGGTCTATATATTAAGCAATATTATAAACCTGCAAAAATCATTTGTGACACTCAAACTTAAGTTATATTGAGATCTATATCACAAATTGTCCTTATCCTGTGAGCCTTTCTACTAGCCGTAACCAGTTTTTCCAGGAAAGTGCTATCAAATACTTTGCTGCCACCAAAATAAGTATGAGTAATAATTAACGATAGTAGGAACTGCTGCATGAACTTGAGACAATTTTGCTCTCATGATTCTAAATTTAAGTCACTTCTAATAACGAACTATATGAATAGGCCTACTGCGTTATCATTACAGTTGTCACAATTTATGCAATGCATGTAAACTGTATCGCTGCTGTACTATATTTTGTTAATGTGTTAAAAGCTGCAAAACAAACAATTCTAATTATTTATCAGTATTCCATAACATTTAGATGAATTATAATGTGGAAAATATAAATCTATTTAGATTAGCATGTGGGGCAGTGCCCATGTCGGACGACAATTATAAGGTCATAAGTATAATTTACACCTCGAACTCCTTACATTGTCATACCACATCCGGTAGCTCAGAGGGAAAGTGCCTGGCTAACAAGTCAGAAGTGGCTGGTTCGATCCCGGTCCCAGCCGACTCCTCATGAGCGGTCACCTCTGGTTTGCCCATGTGACTAATGCCGTTACGGTACCTCGCTGTCTTTAGTTCACCGCACAGGTCAATAAGCTAAGGCGACGGCTGTTGAGGTTTTTAATTTAAATAAAATAAATAAATCAAATATAAACAAAGGTTAATACGCTTAGATTTCACTTTTATAGAAATCCTTTTGGTTTATAAATATAAATGATTTCTCTATAGTGTGTTGGCGGTGCTGAAATATGTAATCAGCTGTTGGCAATGGCAGACGCTAGTAGGAAATTGCTTGTCTGACTTGATGAGGAAACAACGGTAGGTTGTAGGTTGATGAGGAAACAACGGTTTTAAATACTAAAGACCGGAAGCTTTTAGTTTTATACTCAAATAAGTTTATAATTGTTATCACAACCGTTATAAAAAGCCATTACAAATAAAATACCAGGAAATACAAATAGATATAGATTCAATTTATTAGAAATTTGTTAAAGTTTTACATCTATTTTTTTAAACTCTTCATGAAGGTTAAGGATTAGAAAAAATATTTGATTGCATTTCTTGTTCTAGATGTTACAAATTGTTTCTTAGCCTGGTAAAGACGTGTAACGTATACTTAAAAAAAGTTAAATAGTAAAATCTTTAAACACGGTGCAATTTAAAGAGATTGAGAAGTATTTGTATTCAGTAAGGAACAAAAGTGTCAAGTAGATAACTGACGATTGAATATGCAATGATAAACATTGCATTGCAACATTTGTCGATTTCACGTTGAGAATCAGTTGTACTTAGTACCAATATCACGTAGCTAGAGCATCAGTTGTGTTATCTTCATGTACCAATACGTGAGCAGTAGTATATGTAACGTATCACCTCCATTTATAAATGAAATATTTTTCTTTTCAAAATAATTATTACTTTAAATCGTGGTATAGTTTAGAGAATGTACCACAAATACAAGAGAATCTACAGGTATATTCACATATACAGTTTGCAGGTGTATTCTAAGGTTCTGAGCCTTTTACAATTGGTTGAATTAGAAATAATTTGTATTATTTTAAGTATCAGTAGTATTAACATTTGAAATCTAAGGACAAATCTTTTACCCAATATTAAATCAGTTTTATCAAGATGAATAATTGAACTTAGGTTCTCCGCTTAGCTTATGTTTTTCCGCCTTACACAGATATTCGGCTCATATCTACCTCGTTTTCCTTTTTCCTTGAGGTTATTCGATTAAAAACATTTAACTAAACAAAATAGCTTTGACAAACCACTAATTATTTGTGATGTTAAATTTGTTTTAACGTTATATTAAAAACATTCTCAGCATCATTCTTGTAGTAGATTGTTAAAATATCAATTTGCAAAAACGTTAAGGAATGAAACATATGTTAACTTCATTACACAATAATTATTTGAACAATTACTACCTGATTAATTTACATTGGAAGTTAGTAGGAGGCTCTAGACATGAACTAACTAAGATAACATCTAACTGTTGTTGGGAGAATCTACATTCACAAGGAATACCTTGCTCAAAGACTTTATTATTTTTTGGAATCATATTTGTATGGTTGACAACTCTTTATTTCAGCAAATATTAAATTTACAAAACACGCACTTTACAAATCATCAATCAATCTACAGGTGGGATCTTCCTTTGTTCGATTGTCCATGCAATTCATGCCATCATGCATTATATTTTTTTAAAATTTTATTTTGTACAACCAAAACATACTCAAATGGCCTCTGGCCCAACAAAGTCCACCTTTTCTCATCTACTTTTTAACATGCTAACTCACTTCACTCATTTTGTACTTATACTAAACCACAAAATATCAAAGTCACCCTGGCTATTGGATCTCCCTATCTACCCTATCGGCTTGGTTAACTGCTCGCTGTTGTTCGATCCTTTATTTCCTACTATCCTTATTCAAGATACTATGAAAAAAGTTTTCACATCAAGATGTAATTATATTTCCCTCATACTAGACTAAAAATACAACAATCAACCAACAAAGCAATATCAACAACAGCAAGCATACATTGTAATCTTATAAAAACAACTTAAAACATCAACAAATATTTAACAAAATAAAACATCAACAAATATTTAACAAGCTAAAACCTGGTCGTTCATTAAAACAACATCTCACAGCCATCAAAAGAGCTTAACAAATTCCAAAAAAACCAAGCCATGTTCCTTCTACCACTGCGGGAGACCATCTACCACTGCTGGTGGCCCGTGAGGTGGGTCACATAGATGTCTCGTGACCATCGGATACAATCCGAGATCATGAGGCATCTCATGGTCTGGGCATAGCGAGGGGAGATGCCAAGCGTTTTGATCACTCCCTCATTCGCCATGTCCCAAGAATCAAGATATCCCACCACAAACCCGTCCAGGGTGACCCGGTAACCGCTGAGGCGCAGCTCATAAGCAATGTGCTGGTATTTCTCATTTTCGCCGCGCCTCAACTAGAACCCCATACCTCTTGTCGAACGGGATTACGACATCCACCAGGTAGATACGCTTCTCCCGCTCATTCATGACAACCAGGTCAGGTCTTAGATTACCAGGTACCCCTGGAACAGGCAGATCCACCCTCACGGTGCCACTTCTTCTCGGCACTGCGCGAGCCAGGCGATGCAGAACGGCGTTGTGAAGCCTCGTCCATCCGTCACTGGTAGGACCACAGTGGTTGAGAACATGCGGGAGAGTCTCCGCCTGTTCACCACATCGCCTACACCATCTGTCACCCTGGCCCCATCGTCTACAGCCGTTCAGGGGAACAGTGCCCAGGCGAGCTCTAAAGATGAAACGCAAATCGGCAAATCGAGTTTACTTGCCAGCCTGAATGAAATGGTTGGAAAAACGGCTACGGCAAGACACATTGAATACTTTTCCCTGATCCGGCTTCCGGGTGAGGTTCCTCCTCAGCCCCATTCGTAGGGCAGTCTTCATCCTCATAAAAAAATATTTCCTGGTATCCTCCGGGACAATCAGTGGATCAAATCTGGCGCCAGGCGAGGGGATACGCACTTGAAACTCTCCCCTGGCCTGGTCATAGCGCCAGTGGACACAAATTTTATTTTGGAGTCTTCTCGCTGCATTCCTGGCATCAGTCCACAGAGAGCCATAATCGCCACCGTCCCTGGCGAAGTCCCCGTCCACCCTGCCAGTAAGGTAGTCAGCCACTTCGACAGGAGATACAGGGCGCCCCATGCGGCACTTGGTGACGCGGAAGAGAGTAGCTCTAGCCAGGTCTTTCATCACAGGGTCAATGCACGTGATCATGTGGAAGGCATGGACCACGGAGGATATGTCAACTAGGTCAGCCAGAGGGAACATTCCGGCTCCTCCCTCTGCCACACCCAGATAGACAACTTCAGCACTAGCCCGCTGTGGAAGGCAGAGCCACCCCTTCACGTATCTCTTCACGTATCTCTTGAGGTCATTGTCCAGTCTTTTTAGCGGAGTCTTGGCCACACTAGCACCCCTCAAAATGAAGTCAAGCCTAGGAAGGACAAATTTACTTACAGCTTCCAACTTCTGCCATGGGGCCAAAAGACTCTCGTCGATCTTTTTGATGTTTTCCGCCATCGCAGCAATGCTCTGTTCAAGGGTTTGCTTATTCTTAAACCCCGTTGGCACACCAAGATGGCAGTACTCCTCGCCCTCTTTCAGGCACACCATAGGAGTACCACCGATCTCAAGCTGGGTAGCCAGAACATGCCTACGAGTCCGGCAGTCCACATCAATACTGGCACACTTTCTAAGGTTAAAGGTCAACCCTGTCCAAGCAGAAACTTCCTCAGTTGTTTGGAGGAGCCTCCGCATCTGCTCCTCACCGGATGCAATCAGCGCCAGATCGTCCGCATAAGCCACAATGGAAAAGTGGCGACCACAAAGGCTATACCCCTCCGTTGAAGCAGCCTGGTGAACGGCTCTAATAAATGGCTCCATGGCAAGGTTGAAGAGTATAGGGCTGAGAGGATCACCCTGCTTCACCCGCGCCGCCATTGGAACGGGTTCGGTATAGCCCTGTGACGAACGGATTCTGGTCGACACCCCGTGGTACAGTTCTTCGACCACATTGACCATCCGCAAGGGCATGCCATGCAACCGGAGAGTATGCAGCAGGTATTTGTGTGGCACAGAGCCGAACGCATTGGAGAGGTCCGACCACGCAAGGACAACCCTCTTGTCCCCTCTCCTAGCGTCGTCAATGGCCGACCGGACCACGAGGTTGTGCTCAAAGCACCCCTCGTACTCCATAAAGCCTTTCTGGGGCCAGGAAATTCTGCCTTCCTTGGCCCACGTCGTAATCCGTGTTGCCAGGAGCCCTGTATACAGATTGGAAATGCACGACGCAAGCGTCAGTGGCCTCCAGTTTTCAAGAAGTTCAGGGCCCCCTTCTTGTATATGAGGACCGTGTTGGCCTCCTTCCAGTCCACCGGCGTACGGCCCTCACCCAGGCAGAAATTGAATACGACCACCAACATAAAGCCCCCCGGGTCAGCTTTCCTCAGAGCCCAGTATGGCACGCCATCTGGGCCCGGATCAGTGTTTGCCACTCGCCCCATCCTAGCCGACACCTCACCCGGGGTGACCTCGCGGACCAACTCATCATCCTCTGGGGCAGGCGCATGGCCCCGCATGACCTCCTGGACCACCAGGGGGGTATCCCCCACTTTATAATTCCCAGCGGAAAACACCCCCCTGAAGTGCTCCTCAACCTGGGCCCCGTCCACCTGACAAAATCTGCCCTCGCCACCCAGAACCTCATTCATCATTTTTTTGCGATTCTGCCTGTACAACCTCTGCAACTTTGATACTTCCACCGGGTCATAGGCCCCACGCTCAGGAGGCCCCCGACCAAGACCATGACCACAGTCGTTGACTCGGCCAGCAGGTCTATCACGACCCAGACCTTTCCCCCGACCCCGCCCGCGGCCCCGGCCAGGGCCATCTACCGAGCGCGGGGCTCCACCTCCCGCTGTCATGTTAAATAGAGTATAATTATATTTCTCCTTATTGGGAAATATCATATTCTTTAACATCCCACGAAGTGTAGACCGCGGTTTCGTTTTATAAGAGAGACTCTAATGATTCAAATACACAGAAATAGGTCGATACAGGCATGTTATATAGAAATTTAACATTGGCACTGTATATATTTTGTAATTGGCAATTGTCAAAAATATATAACCATTAACCAGAGTATAAGATGAGTATATGTACATTATCTCTCTTAGGACTTGTGCAGTTAATTTATTCTTGCCGGGGATGTAGGTATTATTTAATTAGGATAATACACTTGATTTCATGTGACACGGGTAATATATGCTATTAGAGTCTTACCTTAAGACGATAAACTTTCCAGGTGATTGTCTTTAATACTTCTTCATTTCATTAAATCCCTTGTTCATACAATGAACGTTTTGAAAATTTATAATGTTTAAAGAGACCAAAGTTTCTGATATCTTGACTTTCTGAAGAAATAAATCAATCATTCTGACAACAAGTCTGTTTTCTTTCCACGTAGCCACAACTTGGAAAAATACTCAACTCCTAAAACGCCTGGGTCATAATTTTGTTATTACGACATTTATTAAAGCAGCAAACGAAAAAATAACAAAATAAAAAAAAATTGATGCGTATCATAGAACGCATCAATATTTTTTATATTTTTGTATCTTTTCGTTTGCTGTTTTAATAAATGTTGTAATAACAAAATTATGACCCAGGCGTTTTAGGAGTTGAGTATTACTCATAAGGAAGGCATTGTACTTTAAGGATAAATTAATTTTCAAGCTTTTACAAATAATTCCTCTTTGCGGTTATTTTACTATAATGCTATAATATAATAATAGTTTTATTACATGGGTCCCAGATCGAAACTATCGTTGCGCTGCTTTTAGACAATAAAGGTATTGGGTGCAAAATGTCCAACGAAATAGGGGGTTGCATCTTAAAATATACTTTCTAGGTCGACACTAAGCAAGTGGCATCGTTGTGCTAACCGAATCAGCAATAATGGAGTAGCTGCAGCAGACATTCCATGGATCAGCCGTTTTAATCGTTTACAAATGATTTGGCTATAAGGATGTAAATTGTGTAAACAAAACATAAACACTACATTTATATATCTTATAAGAGCCTTCCTTCTTACATGATAACACCAAAAAATGTTAGATCAATGTTAATTAGATTTAAAATATCACTTTCATCTTGATATTTGATACACCACACATTTTACAGTAATGATGCAGGAACTTGTTTGAAAAAATACTAGCTTAAATATTTAAACATAGCATAATTAGACATTTACATCTTTGAAACCGTAAACAAACACAAAAACTGAATTATTAAATATATTTTAGTAGAGTTTTAAAGCATGTGTTATCTTTGGGTTAAACTCTTACAGATGAAGAAATGACAAATTCAAAGTAATTAGAAAATAGTAATATCTAAAACTGACCGTCTTTAATAGACAAACACGTTGACGTGAACTCGGCTAACTTTCGTTTCCACATCTAATACAGTTTCTAAAAACCTAATTATTTGAGCACTAACAATATGGATAGCAGAAAAACTGTTTTCACCAATAAATAAATGTGAAATGTTGCCTTAAATTATAATAGAAAAATATCCTTGAACTACCATTAGACAAAATAAAGTTCACTTGTCCTTTTTTTGATTTAAAGCAGACTTTAAAGCATTAAGGGGTTTAGAAAAGGTGGCTTAACATCTGACCTAGTTGAAAGTTCATTAGAATTATCAAAGGGAAGCCTGTGCAGTTCCTTAACTCAATATGATTTGGTTAATTATCAAACGTAATAGTAGCCTCAACGTATTTTTAAAACCCCTGTTTCTTTATCTTGAATATAAACAAGCCTTATAAGTTACTCAATAATTGTTGGTTGTTTTATAAATAGGGTAAAACATAGTGGCAATATCAAAGAGACTACGAAAACGCAACGACATAACAATTTGTTCCGAGACAATGTCTATACATTTAAATAGTCAAAATGTGGCTAAATGTTAAAACCTCTCTTCTTTGAAAACTTTATTTTATAAATCGCTTTTCCCAACTGTGTGTACTTTTCGAAATACCTCATTTTTTAGGATACGGTTGGGAATGTTGTAGAGCTAAATATCTGAACCAAACAAAGTTTAGCCCAACATACATAATATCAATATTGTACATTTTGGACTAAGTGAAGTCGGAAAATACACTAGTAGTTTTATATATACCGATTTTATTTGCCTTTAGGCGTATGTTATAAAATAAAACTCCCTTTTTCATAAATCTATTTTTTTATGAAAATCCTCACTATTTCGAAATTACATAAATGTTAAAATTGATGCTTTAAAAAGGATTGCCATGTACAAGGTTTGAGGTCTCACCTAAAGTGTATCCTAAGGTATGATTTTAAAAATTAAAAATGATCAATAGGCAGCACACAAAACATGCTAAATGAGAAGGTTCTCATATGGTTATCGTTCCTGTACACTCATACTACCCAGTTTAAAGGGATGCCACACGTATGGTACACTCGGTATATGTAAAATGTTAAGGGGTTAGAGCATTATTTATAAAGTTGATTGCAGTAAAAATCAATAGAGTTGGACAGGTAAATATTTGCTATTAGCCAACTGCAAAGTTTGATTAAAACGAAGCGTCAACGGGTTTACTAACGTAATTTAATCACATTACTCATATACATAACTAGGTAACTTAGAAGGTATATTTAAAGAGATTACCTTAATGTTCCACCAAAAAAAGGCTAATGAAATTATTGTGAAACAAATTGAAAACAACAATACCACTTAACAAGTTAAAAAAATTGATCTATATTTTCGTATACTTAAGTAACGGTTTTTGGTGAAGTCGTTGTTATATAAACATTAACACAAGTTCACATTTTTATTCTAGTTTAGTACAACGTTAATTCAGTTTGCATTAAAACTTTGTTAAATTAGATCGGACAGGTAGTCAAGTTAAATCTTTCATATAATTTGATACCAGAGAATACGATTGTGATTATGTTTTTATAATCGAGCTTTTCTGTTAACATTTCATATAGATTTGTTTATAAACGCTTGTTTTAGTATATATAAAAAGTTATATTAGATCGAAAGAATCTAAATACAAAGTCGATATTACAAAATATTTAGAATTAAGTAGCGATTCATCGCGTTCCCAACGTCTTTAGGATATAGTCAGATTAAAATCACACCTAAATTATTCGAGTATTTGTAAACTAGTATATTATAAAAGAGAGTAGTCTCTATGACACCTTTCTCTTATAACTATTAAAGCTGTAACAAATATTTACTTCCTCTAAACCAGAAGACTGTTGATGGGGGCGGGAGCAGAGTCCATAGCCAGCTCTTGTTGAATATTCATTATAGTCTGCAAACGAAGGTCTCCTTCGCTCCCTCAATAGCACTTTGTAATTGTACTGTAATTTGCCTGTTCATTAGCTCCGACTTCTCTTTCTCATTTATGTCAACAGAAATATGTTTATTGAATCACATTAAACATGGCTAGTTTGTTGTAAAGCCATTGGACCTGGTGATGGTGACCGATCTAAATTAATTTCCTTGTACAAGGGCAAAACTTAAAGATATATGCTCTAAATATATGTGCATATAAAACCAACTAAAGCATTTGTAAGTGACTAAATGGCTATAGTTAAAATAATTGGTTAGCTGAAAAAGGTAGTAGTAGGCTCGATTACAAACAATCAAACAATGAACCACAATATAGAAACATGTTAATACCGCTAATAGCAGCTTCATCTAGTTTAGAGTTTTTGCCAAATGTTTGTTATGCTTGTTTTCAATCTAGAAAACCAACGATTTTTAGGCTGGAGCTTTAATGACAACCCACCCAATATTGGCATGATTCATACTACTGTTTATTATACGTTTTTATCTTGCACTGTGCATCCTGCGTGCTCGCTTCATAACCTGAAATTCTCCAGATCGAACCACCCTCGCATTTTTTACACGTGTTCTGAGTTCGGTGAGAGTGTAAAACATTCTGTATGTTAAGAAACATTCTGTAAATGTCAAGAAGAAACTACATGTTCTTAACAACTAGCAATATTGAAAAAAACTACTTATAACAACTTTATTTGGATTTTATTGAGATACCGGAGTTATTTAGCAATTAAAGCCCATAAAGCATCTTCACGTGAATGTATAATCTGCATAGCTGAATATTTTGTGCCGATTGCATCCCATAGCAAAATTAAAAAAAAAGTTGTTTTTAACGCCTTACACTTGTTGGGCATTCTGTTCTTTCAATATGGAGTCTTTTCAGATGCTCTAATAAAGCAAGAGTGGTCCTAAGGATAAAAAGGTATTCTGTAATACCTTATTGGTTATTTTTTATAATGAAAACATTTTGTAGAAGAGTCAGTTTGGCTTTCGGCAGAAAATATCGTTCACGTATGCAATAATTTAATTTAACTACTGTGATATGTGACTATGTGTTTGGCCCTACTAAACTTTTAATTATGTTCACCATGATTATTTTTATGAAAATTAAACTATAGGGGATATCATTCAACTTATATGTCACATGCCTACTCAAAACGAGAAAAATATAGTTTTTTGTCAGTTATATGGGGTTCCAAGGGAGTTTTTTGACCCTTTATTTTTATTCTTTGTATAAAAACTTAATATTTAAAAACTAAATATTCTCAGATGTAGAAAATATAGTTTTATTTGTAGAAAGGAAAGACAAATAAATTCACCGTCAGTAATTTTTTGTAAGATCCCACTAGCACCGAAGTTTATTAGCTTATTTATTGATGAAAAGCCTACATAGGAGAAGCACATGGACAACCCTTCCAAAAAAGAGTCTTTCAGTTTTCACCAGTCAATAGTCAAACATTCTTTATTCATTTTAGCACTGGCATAGTAGAAGAATGCTGGCGTCTGTACTTCACAATAAACAATAAAGAAAGAAAACGCTAAACGCAAAATCTTTCATATAAAATATTCATTTAAAGAATAAATTGGTTTCAACAGCATGTATTTCCTTATTTATTTTTTAAAAACATTACTTTCTTTTATATCTGTGATACTTTCTGGCAAACAATTATAGAATTTAATTCCTGCATAAGAAAGCTTCTTTTCAAAAAAATTAAGACTGGGACTGAAAGGCAATTTTATTTTTATTCCTTGTTGAATATTTATGGGGTGACTCGAGGGTATGAAAATTTGAAAATGTTTTTTGATGTGTATAATCAATTCAAAAACATACTGGCTAAAAACTGTAAGAATTCCCAGCCTTGTAAAATATTCCTTAACTGATTCACACCAACTCAAACCCAACATTATACGTATTGCTATAATTTACAGTGAACTCACTTAACATTTTACATATTGTATCATTTATATTGTATCATTAACAGTCTATTAAAGACTCTTTTCCTCAAATTAACAGTATATTAGAAGGGTATTCCAAATAGCACTGATATCAATAGTACTTTTCTCCCTGAAAACCCTGTTTGCATAATTAAAGTCTCTCTTTGAAAACTATTAAAGACTCTCCTGATGAGGATAATTTAGGAAGCCTCACAGCGTTTTTTTTTAGAACGTTTTACATGAATATAAATGAATAAATTGGTTTTTAAGTTTGAAAAAAAAACACTGCCAACTTGAGTGGCTGATCTGTAGAAGCTACGTTACTGTAACTCAATTATTGCTGATTCGGTTAACACAACTTTGCCGCCTACTCCACATAACTGCCTTGTAGCCGATATTAGGTAGAAACTATACTCTTAGAATCTGTATGGAAGAATTATCGAAGTGTATAACTAAAATTATTTGTATTTTACACCATGTCAACTCTTATTAATTTACATACACACAAAGTTCACAAAGACATATTTACACAAAAGTAAATATATTGAAAAAAAGATTTTTTTGAGAGAACAAGTATCATTTATAATTTTAGAGAATTTCCCCTATAGGGTATAAGCTAATACCGGAGTCAGCATCGTAAGACCTAGACCCGGGACCATGATAAGGTTTCGATTTGAGGATCCCAGATGACAAGAACACCATTCTTTCAATACTGTATATATATCGGTGAGTTTTATATTAGTCACCTTCCCCCTAATTTGTGTACATTTCTTAAGATATCGACTCCGCACCACCGCCAATCATTGTTGACCAACTTATACTTCTTTTTGACTTAGATGATAATTTTGGTCCCCATAGTAAGTGGCTTTATGTGACATATATACATATACATTTGATATTCACTGAGTATGCAGGTTTGTTGCGACGGGGGTATTATCAATTTAAACTATAACAAGCCAAGGTTAACGACCTCCTGTACACGTTTTGGGGGTTCGTTCAAAATGTTATATACATATATATGTCATATATATGTGCATGCACTCTAGGGGTCGAATTTTTTGTCCCATTTACTTCAGATTTGGTAGGGACGTTCCTTTCTGTAATCAGTTGGACAAGTTCGATGGGCAGAACAATCGGAAAGCTCTAAACCCCTTTTTGAGGATTCATCTTTCAAATTTCAGGTTTTTGGGACCAAAAATGGTCAGAAAATCCCCGGATGTGAAATTAACGAATGTAGAAAGATGGGAATTAGTGTGGCGAAACTTTTAAGCCCTCTCTCGTCATTCTAGCATATATATATTTACCGAGTTATTAAAGAAAATGTGCATTAACCAAACACAGTACGTTGTCTTATGGGGGTTTACATTAGAAAAGCCTGTTATTCATTTATTGGTGTACTTTTATCATCCCCATCAACCTCACGCCTACTTTAAAGCCTGACTGGACCTTCTCCTAACCTTGTAATGCGCAAAATTGTATGCACAGCATTGCAACCAGGAGCAGTGTAATAGAACCAGGAGCATCAGAACAGCCAAAAAATCAATATTTTCAGATTTGAATAAAAATTGGAATAATTGTATGTTTTTTAGCGAATTTCCCCTATAGGGAAGAAGCTATTACCGTAGGTCTCATGGTAAGACTTAAGCCCGAGACCATGATAACTTTTCATTTTAAGGTCCCCAGATGCCAAAAACACCATTCGTTCAAATTTTTATATATGTATATATATATATATATTTATATATATATATATATTTATATATATATATATATTTATATATATATATTTATATATATATATATATTTATATATATATATTTATATATATACATTTATATATATATATATTTATATATATATGTGTCCGTAAGCACGATAACTCTCGTAAAAAAGGTCCGATCTTAATGAAATTTGGTACAAATGTGTAAAGTACCATTTATTTGAACGAGTTCGAAAACCAGATGAATCGCACCATCCGAAGGGGGGTTTTTGGGGGGTTTTGTACCCCAAAAATGTGTTTTTTGGGGTTTTCACATGCAATTTTAATTTAAATCAAATTTTAATTTATACCATTAAATTCAACTTAAAAAAACAAACAATTTGGTATTTTGATCATTGCTCTACGTCAATTGGCTACCGAGATATTGAAAGTGCTAAACACAGTACGTTGTCTAATGTTATTCTTATGGAGAAAAAGAAAAATTGTATATCTCGCTTATTTATGAACGTAAACTGGCAAAATTTGGTATATGGCTTTATTTGGTTGTGGTCTATTGATATTTGCACAAAAATCCATTTTTTGCCCGATAGTTCCCGTAGCAGCAAACCTGCATACTCAGCCCCATGTTATTCTTATGGAGAATAATTAACGTGTTATCTCCTTTAATTATGAACATAAATTAATAGAACTTGGTATGTGGCTTTACCTAGTTGAGTTATAATGATATTTGTATAAAAGCCCATTTTTAGTGTTCCTTATTTCAGCAAACCTGCATACTCAGCCGCCATGTTATTCTTATGGAGAATAATTAAAATGTCATAAATCGTTTATTTATGAATGTATATTGATGAAACTTGGTATGTGGCTTTATGTGGTATTAAGATAAATTAATATGCATTGGAAATTCGCTAAGTATGCAGGTTTGCTGCTACGGGGGTATTAACTGATTTTGTGTTTTTATAGTTTTTTTTATGTGGAAATTCACTTCCCTCGCAGCAGCGTGCTGCGTGCGAACTCAATTATCAATTAATTTTATTGATCTTATGAATTAATTGTTGTAGTTATTTTTCATATGTCATTTTAAACACAAATCGTTGTTGCAGTATTTTATATATATTTTTTATTTTTTTACTATTTTCTTTATACAATATTTATTTAGGCCTGTATTATTAAAAAATTAATGAATAGCTCTACAACTTTTAGTTTTTTATGTTGTTTTTCCTTTAGACAGACTTAGGGTATGTATTTTTGTATTATTTACATTCTATTACATTAGCTATTTATATTTAATGCTACAAGTAGTGGTGAATTACCGGTTTAACGCCACTTCCGGCGTTTTTTTCCCATGTTATTCTTATGGGGAGCCGTTTTTGCACCGACGCCAGCTCCCGCCTATACTAATAAGCCGCAAGTTTCCTTGTTAGCCTGTACTAATGTCCAACCCTTGCCTATATTAAATATATTTTCCCAATCCCCATCCCTCCTCTATATTTTTTTAAATTAATTTTCAAATTCTAAAAAACTATCTTTAGTGTTTATGGTCCGATTTGTTTAAAACTTGGATATGTTATTGTCGTAGGCAAGTGTTTTAATAAATTACACTTACATTTCCCAAATTCACTATAACGGTCAAATTAAAAAATATTTTTGAAAAATACTGCCAATTGCCAACTTCTTTATTAAATGTCCGATTTGTCTTCAATTTGGATATGATATTGTCCTAGGCAAGTGTTTTAATAAATTACACTTACATTTCCCAAATTCACTATTACGGTCAAATTAAAAAATATTTTTGGAAATACTGCCAATTGCCAACTTCTTTATTAAATGTCCGATTTGTCTGCAATTTGGATATGTTATTGTCCTAGGCAAGTGTTTTAATAAATTCCACTTACATATCCCAAATTCACTATTACGGTCAAATTAAAAAATATTTTTGAAAAATACTGCCAATTGCCACCTTCTTTATTAACTGTCCGATTTGTCTTCAATTTGGATATGTTATTGTCGTAGGCAAGTGTTTTAATAAATGCCACTTACATTTCCCAAATTCACTATTACGGTCAAATAAAAAAATATTTTTGAAAAATACTGCCAATTGCCAACTTCTTTATTTACTGCCCGATTTGTTTAAAATTTAGATATGTTATTGTCGTAGGCAAGTGTTTTAATAAATTAGCCTTACATTTCCCAAATTCACTATTACAGTCAAATTAAAAAATATTTTTGAAAAATACTGCCAATTGCCAACTTCTTTATTTACTGTCCGATTTGTTTAAAATTTGGATATGTTATTGTTGTAGGCTAGTGTATATGCACCATCCACATTTTACAAATATTGCGGTTAAATTTTAAAAAAATTGGAAAAATACTGCCAATTGGCAACTTCTTTATTTATGGTCTGATTTGTTTAAAATTTATATATGTCATTATTCTAGGCTATTGTATATGTACACACCATCCACATATCCCAAATTCACTATTACGGTCAAATTAAAAAATATTTTTGAAAAATATACAATTTCAAACTTCTTTATTTACTGTCTGATTTATTTTCGGATATGTTATAGCTCTTATATAGGTAACAAAACCACACAACCACACGTTCCACTACCCCCTATAATACAGTATTTTGTCTTTTTTGTTTGTTTATTTTGCTGTAATCCCAAAACTGACTTTGCTGTTTATTGTCCGATTTGCCTACACTTTGGATATTGTCCTAAGCATTTATTGTCTGATTTATTTTTGGATATGTTATAGCCCCCAACTATTATATCTAAAATTACAATATTATTTCCACCTATAATACAGTTGATGTGTTGTTTGTTTTGCCGCAACCTAAAAACTAACATTGGTATTTGTGTTTTTACAAAACTATATTTTGTAAATTACTTCCAATAACTCCTTTATTTACTTTTCGACTTGTTATATCCCCTTATATCTAAATTTACCGTATATTTTTTCCCTAAATACCCCATTTCCAAATTCAATATTACGGTTGGATTAAAAAAAATAAATGCAAGCTTATTATATACATCCAGCTGTTATATTTGCCACAATTCCAATATTGTTGTGACCCTCTCAACTACCTCTCATTGTAATATAATAAGTAATATATATCCACAAAATATTTATGGTCAGAACTGCCTAAATTTTGGATATGTTTTAAGCCAATGCAAAAAATAAATGTTTAAAACCCAAAACAACTAAACACAAAACACTAACCTTTCTTTGTGCTTGTTTGGAGTAGTCTTTATTTTATCCAACTTAATTTTAATGTTGTAGTTAAAATCAAACTTCCCACATTCTAGCTCCCTTTCCAGCCAGTAGTTGGAGACATAAAGGTTACGAATATTTTCAAACTGTACAATATATCTTTTTCCACCCCTATGTTGGACTTGTTTAATAGCGCACCATCTTCCAAATCCTCCAGTCTACTACATTCTTTAAATTTAATATTACCTTTAATATCTTGCATCTCTATGTCTTCTTGTCCAACATCCCACTCATTGTTACGGAAACTTAGGTTTTCTATTTTTGGAAAGGAATTGCCATAAAATGTTGCGGTTCCGTTAGTGTTAAAGCTTGCAAGTGGCTCGTTGGTAGGTAGATAAATAATGTCCAAATCACCTCTATATGGCAACACGCTATAACCTTGCCTATTCTTATTTATCTCTATAAATACAGTTTTACAGACACCTTTAACATAGTATACACCCCTCCGTCCATCCTTTTCTGCCAACACTCCCACAAACTTGTTGTTTACTACAAACGCATACACTATATAATGTCCATAATGCTCGCAGGAAGTAATCTTTTAATTTATCCTCTCTTTCCCTTCTTTCTTTAGCCAACTGTGCTTTGTATTCCTCTGCAACAGTATTTTCCACATATTCCAATGTCTTCTAATTCCAATTTCCTCTTTTTGGAACAACTCTCTAAGAAAGGCTTGGAAAGTGGCTCTATTTCCTTAATAGTGTATGGGTACAGTTTATTGGTCCGGCTTCTTAAAACGTAGGGAGTAAGGTTAGGACTTTCCACTAAGCCTAATTCTTCTAAATTGATGTGTTTAGGTATAGTGGAGAAAGGTGTATTTGATTTTGTAAAACATGTGCCCCCAGATTTGATGTAACACTTATGCTTTACACTTATGGCATCAGGAAACTCCTCTATTACCTCTACATAGTTAGTTGGTAAACAGTTAAAGCTAAATGCAGATAGAGCATACTTTATTAACTTTTCCCTTTGTGTACTATCTTTTGGCAGTTTTAGTTGTACTCCAGTTATCTTCTTCGTATTACTATTACCCCAATATGCGTATTGTAATAAATCGTTAAACACTAAACAACAACTGTTTTGTAATTGATTGGCAACTTTCACCCACATCTTATGCAGAGGTACAGCACAGAATGGAGCATTTTGAAAGTACCGTTTGTTGTCTTCTATTAGACTTAAACAATCTCTTAATGGTTCAAACCCTTTACCAAAACCTCTACAATAGTTATAGATTGTTGCCTCTAACCTTGTTATTCCATTCTCTCTAGCTAGTTTAGACGAGAACGTTTCTTTTAGTCTCGCATCTGGACAGTTTACAAAGTTTATTATATGGTTTCCTATACTTTTAATTACTCCAGGGCTTGTAATCTGGCATATAAATTTATTATATATTTTTACCCTGCTATTTACATTAAACCATGTTAAACAGTCTTTACTAACATTATCTACAATAACATTATATCCATTCGCCCCTTGGTAGCAAAAGTTAAAGTTTTCTGTAAGATATCGGCACATTTCCTCTTTATTAAATATTCCAGCCAAATCTAGTGTTATATCGAAATCCATAAGATAGTACATTTCTTTTTCCAGATCTTGCAGTATCTTTGGAAGATCTTCCAACAAATCCTTAATTTTAACATTTGCAAGCTCTATTTTATAGGGAATTGCTATAGGATCATCATACTTTTGTTTAATTTGGTCAATATCTTTCTTTATTATTTGTAACACACCCTCGCTTTGGGAGAATGGTAGTTTGGCCACAACACCATGTCGAGCTAAAGAGAACTTTTTAAATATTCCTCGTAAGTAGCTATTAAACGAGCCACATATTTCCTTCTTAACTTTAAATTTATTCCGAACGTCCCCATCACAATCCGTAACATTGGTTATCTTAACTAACATTATGTTATCACAAAACGCATCCGTTATAGATGTTAAGTTATTTAATTTAGGTTCGCCCTTGCAATAGTTTATATTACCTATGCCTGTAAGAAGGTTATTATTACGTAGATTTTCTAATAAAAACCATATACCGAATCTTTCGTTAGTAGGTTTAATACAATTTCCCAATAAATGGCTAACAGAGTACATTTCTTTTATACAAAAAAGTAGCGGAAACATGTAAACAGGACAGATTACACTATAGGCATATAGAGGTTGTAAATATATATTGTATATAAACATAGGCGAGCGGTAAGTGTAACATGTAAGTGGACACCCACATGCAAATATGGAATACCCACTATTAATATAATTCCAAATTCGACTAAATAAGTTTATAGTCTCAATATAATTAACATATTAACTAACGGTGCCATCCCGCATTAGTACCCAAATTGTCGAAATTCTATAATTCTATTCTTAGTCCTTGTATTATGTTTTGTACTATTAAACCCTACATTCTTATCCTGTGCAGTAGAGTAATATATGTATTTAATACAGATACGCACATTCTACAAGACCTGTACATCTGTTGTATAAGCAGCAGAATAGACGTCTCACCCATTGTGTTGTTGTAAAGTAAAACATAAATGTAAATTGTGCTGGATACAACCGGCCAGATATTAGACAGGAAATGTGTTGGAAGTGTATTGCCAAACAGTAAGACAAACACCACATAGTGCAGCACGTAATCAATCCATTACTATTTAGACAAAGGTCAGTATTGGTACAACATCCGATATATTAGCGAAACCCACAATCAAACTTGGAAAACAAACAGTAAAAAATTAATATTATAGTAACAGAAATAGTAAGAGTATAAGGACATACTAATATTTAAAGTTTATAAAACAACGCAAATGCAGAGACACAATAAATAACACACTCTAACGCATTAAAACACAGGCACAGATACTGGTTTACAGCCATTTTACACAACTTTACACGTTCTGTCAACTGACACAAAAATAGTTTGTAAATTGTGTAATAAATACATGTAATATAAACAAATTTAACACAATCATAACATTGTCCACAATGTTATGATTGTGTTAAATTTGTTTATATTACATGTATTTATTACACAATTTACAAACTATTTTTGTGTTAGTTGACAGAACGTGTAAAGTTGTGTAAAATGGCTGTAAACCAGTATCTGTGCCTGTGTTTTAATGCGTTAGAGTGTGTTATTTATTGTGTCTCTGCATTTGTGTTGTTTTATAAACTTTAAATATTAGTATGTCCTTATACTCTTACTATTTCTGTTACTATAATATTAATTTTTTACTGTTTGTTTTCCAAGTTTGATTGTGGGTTTCGCTAATATATCGGATGTTGTACCAATACTGACCTTTGTCTAAATAGTAATGGATTGATTACGTGCTGCACTATGTGGTGTTTGTCTTACTGTTTGGCAATACACTTCCAACACATTTCCTGTCTAATATCTGGCCGGTTGTATCCAGCACAATTTACATTTATGTTTTACTTTACAACAACACAATGGGTGAGACGTCTATTCTGCTGCTTATACAACAGATGTACAGGTCTTGTAGAATGTGCGTATCTGTATTAAATACATATATTACTCTACTGCACAGGATAAGAATGTAGGGTTTAATAGTACAAAACATAATACAAGGACTAAGAATAGAATTATAGAATTTCGACAATTTGGGTACTAATGCGGGATGGCACCGTTAGTTAATATGTTAATTATATTGAGACTATAAACTTATTTAGTCGAATTTGGAATTATATTAATAGTGGGTATTCCATATTTGCATGTGGGTGTCCACTTACATGTTACACTTACCGCTCGCCTATGTTTATATACAATATATA
This sequence comes from Allygus modestus, assembly GCA_963675035.1. NCBI lineage: Eukaryota > Metazoa > Arthropoda > Insecta > Hemiptera > Cicadellidae > Allygus > Allygus modestus. The sequence continues at coordinate 193,311,263 of OY776112.1, read as the reverse complement.
TTTACAACCTCTATATGCCTATAGTGTAATCTGTCCTGTTTACATGTTTCCGCTACTTTTTTGTATAAAAGAAATGTACTCTGTTAGCCATTTATTGGGAAATTGTATTAAACCTACTAACGAAAGATTCGGTATATGGTTTTTATTAGAAAATCTACGTAATAATAACCTTCTTACAGACATAGGTAATATAAACTATTGCAAGGGCGAACCAAAATTAAATAACTTAACATCTATAACGGATGCGTTTTGTGATAACATAATGTTAGTTAAGATAACCAATGTTACGGATTGTGATGGGGACGTTCGGAATAAATTTAAAGTTAAGAAGGAAATATGTGGCTTGTTTAATAGCTACTTACGAGGAATATTTAAAAAGTTCTCTTTAGCTCGACATGGTGTTGTGGCCAAACTACCATTCTCCCAAAGCGAGGGTGTGTTACAAATAATAAAGAAAGATATTGACCAAATTAAACAAAAGTATGATGATCCTATAGCAATTCCCTATAAAATAGAGCTTGCAAATGTTAAAATTAAGGATTTGTTGGAAGATCTTCCAAAGATACTGCAAGATCTGGAAAAGGAAATGTACTATCTTATGGATTTCGATATAACACTAGATTTGGCTGGAATATTTAATAAAGAGGAAATGTGCCGATATCTTACAGAAAACTTTAACTTTTGCTACCAAGGGGCGAATGGATATAATGTTATTGTAGATAATGTTAGTAAAGACTGTTTAACATGGTTTAATGTAAATAGCAGGGTAAAAATATATAATAAATTTATATGCTAGATTACAAGCCCTGGAGTAATTAAAAGTATAGGAAACCATATAATAAACTTTGTAAACTGTCCAGATGCGAGACTAAAAGAAACGTTCTCGTCTAAACTAGCTAGAGAGAATGGAATAACAAGGTTAGAGGCAACAATCTATAACTATTGTAGAGGTTTTGGTAAAGGGTTTGAACCTTTAAGAGATTGTTTAAGTCTAATAGAAGACAACAAACGGTACTTTCAAAATGCTCCATTCTATGCTGTACCTCTGCATAAGATGTGGGTGAAAGTTGCCAATCAATTACAAAACAGTTGTTGTTTAGTGTTTAACGATTTATTACAATACGCATATTGGGGTAATAGTAATACGAAGAAGATAACTGGAGTACAACTAAAACTGCCAAAAGATAGTACACAAAGGGAAAAGTTAATAAAGTATGCTCTATCTGCATTTAGCTTTAATTGTTTACCAACTAACTATGTAGAGGTAATAGAGGAGGATGCCATAAGTGTAAAGCATAAGTGTTACATCAAATCTGGGGGCACATGTTTTACAAAATCAAATACACCTTTCTCCACTATACCTAAACACATCAATTTAGAAGAATTAGGCTTAGTGGAAAGTCCTAACCTTACTCCCTACGTTTTAAGAAGCCGGACCAATAAACTGTACCCATACACTATTAAAGAAATAGAGCCACTTTCCAAGCCTTTCTTAGAGAGTTGTTCCAAAAAGAGGAAATTGGAATTAGAAGACATTGGAATATGTGGAAAATACTGTTGCAGAGGAATACAAAGCACAGTTGGCTAAAGAAAGAAGGGAAAGAGAGGATAAATTAAAAGATTACTTCCTGCGAGCATTATGGACATTATATAGTGTATGCGTTTGTAGTAAACAACAAGTTTGTGGGAGTGTTGGCAGAAAAGGATGGACGGAGGGGTGTATACTATGTTAAAGGTGTCTGTAAAACTGTATTTATAGAGATAAATAAGAATAGGCAAGGTTATAGCGTGTTGCCATACAGTGGTGATTTGGACATTATTTATCTACCTACCAACGAGCCACTTGCAAGCTTTAACACTAACGGAACTGCAACATTTTATGGCAATTCCTTTCCAAAAATAGAAAACCTAAGTTTCCGTAACAATGAGTGGGATGTTGGACAAGAAGACATAGAGATAAAAGATATTAAAGGCAATATTAAATTTAAAGAATGTAGTAGACTGGAGGATTTGGAATATGGTGCGCTATTAAACAAGTCCAACATAGGGGTAGAAAAAGATATATTGTACAGTTTGAAAATATTCGTAACCTTTATGTCTCCAACCACTGGCTGGAAAGGGAGCTAGAATGTGGGAAGTTTGATTTTAACTACAAAATTAAAATTAAGTTGGATAAAATAAAGACTACTCCAAACAAGCACAAAGAAAGATTAGTGTTTTGTGTTTAGTTGTTTTGGGTTTTAAACATTTATTTTTTGCATTGGCTTAAAACATATCCAAAATTTAGGCAGTTCTGACCATAAATATTTTGTGGATATATATTACTTATTATATTACAATGAGAGGTAGTTGAGAGGGTCACAACAATATTGGAAATGTGGCAAATATAACAGCTGGATGTATATAATAAGCTTGCATTTATTTTTTTTAATCCAACCGTAATATTGAATTTGGAAATGGGGTATTTAGGGAAAAAATATACGGTAAATTTAGATATAAGGGGATATAACAAGTCGAAAAGTAAATAAAGGAGTTATTGGAAGTAATTTACAAAATATAGTTTTGTAAAAACACAAATACCAATGTTAGTTTTTAGGTTGCGGCAAAACAAACAACACATCAACTGTATTATAGGTGGAAATAATATTGTAATTTTAGATATAATAGTTGGGGGCTATAACATATCCAAAAATAAATCAGACAATAAATGCTTAGGACAATATCCAAAGTGTAGGCAAATCGGACAATAAACAGCAAAGTCAGTTTTGGGATTACAGCAAAATAAACAAACAAAAAAGACAAAATACTGTATTATAGGGGGTAGTGGAACGTGTGGTTGTGTGGTTTTGTTACCTATATAAGAGCTATAACATATCCGAAAATAAATCAGACAGTAAATAAAGAAGTTTGAAATTGTATATTTTTCAAAAATATTTTTTAATTTGACCGTAATAGTGAATTTGGGATATGTGGATGGTGTGTACATATACAATAGCCTAGAATAATGACATATATAAATTTTAAACAAATCAGACCATAAATAAAGAAGTTGCCAATTGGCAGTATTTTTCCAAATTTTTTAAAATTTAACCGCAATATTTGTAAAATGTGGATGGTGCATATACACTAGCCTACAACAATAACATATCCAAATTTTAAACAAATCGGACAGTAAATAAAGAAGTTGGCAATTGGCAGTATTTTTCAAAAATATTTTTTAATTTGACTGTAATAGTGAATTTGGGAAATGTAAGGCTAATTTATTAAAACACTTGCCTACGACAATAACATATCTAAATTTTAAACAAATCGGGCAGTAAATAAAGAAGTTGGCAATTGGCAGTATTTTTCAAAAATATTTTTTAATTTGACCGTAATAGTGAATTTGGGAAATGTAAGTGTAATTTATTAACACACTTGCCTACGACAATAACATATCCAAGTTTTAAACAAATCGGACCATAAACACTAAAGATAGTTTTTTAGAATTTGAAAATTAATTTTAAAAAATATAGAGGAGGGATGGGGATTGGGAAAATATATTTAATATAGGCAAGGGTTGGACATTAGTACAGGCTAACAAGGAAACTTGTGGCTTATTAGTATAGGCGGGAGCTGGCGTCGGTGCAAAAACGGCTCCCCATAAGAATAACATGGGAAAAAAACGCCGGAAGTGGCGTTAAACCGGTAATTCACCACTACTACTATTATCTTGTTATGTATAATATTTAATAAAGTTGTTTGCCACGATGTTGTTGTACTTTTCTTTGATAAATCAGTTTTATTTCTCCATTATTTATGTATACGAATATGTTGCTCCATCAGTAAAACATGGTGTGTAATTGGCTCAAGGGGTTTGT